>JAKUCV010000742.1:1570-76323 GCA_028386065.3 Turnera subulata
AACCTTGATGATCACAGGTCTAAGGACAATACATTATAAGAACCGCTATCGACAAAACATATAACGTTCCATGTAGCGTTCTTATGTGGGTCGGTCCAGTCCACAAGTTCTCTAACTTGTACCCGTATGTAGAATTCATATCACATATGCAATTCTCAACATACGCTAGTCTTAATTTATTATTACAACCCATCCATAATAATAATCGACTAGGGACAATTTAAGAATATGAAATATTATAGGGTTATAAGTATGTGCAAGCGTTTATCTCATAAACGATACTTATTGGAATAACCTTAATGCGTATACATGACTACAAATAATCATTCATGATTGGCTTTTGGGCATATTACACTAACAATATTAAAATTTCAAAACACTGACCAAAAAGAGTAAGTCGAGCCTTGAACAAAACTATACCGTTTTATGTTCAAATATGGATTTATTTTGGGGTTGTTCTTAACATTTTAAGCACTTGATTGTTCTCATTTGGATGATTGGATCACTAATTTGAATTGGATATTCTCTTAGGAGATCTTTTTGTCTTTACACCGGTATTCTTAAAACACTTATGAAGAATTATATAACCCCTTTTGACCCCTTATTGACCCCCGGTTAGACCCCTCAACCCTTGACCCCTAAGCTAGGCCGGGTCGATGCCCAGGCTACCTTGATGAAAAATGCTCGCAAGAGACTCTCTTACACATTCTTGTCGAAACACCCATGAAGCACACACTTCTCAATATGTTACGTAATATTAGGAAAGCTAATATTTGTATTTAGACTGATTTATTATAACCAAATTTAGGCGGGGACCCAATATCTTGGGCTTGGATCTATTTATTATCTTTCCATGCCATTCAATCCATCAACAAGCTAACCCTATCTCTCCTGTCTATAATCCTGCCTCTCTTATTCCTATACTTCTAGAATCTTCTCCTCCACCACCTAATCCTTCCCTGCCACTAAGCAACTCAACCTCCTTAGCTCCAGCCCATACCCCTATAGAGTTCTCCCTCCCCTTCTCCTTCACCACCCACACCTGCATGACCACCCAGGCTCAAGTTGGCATCATCAAACCTGTAGAAAAACTTAACCTTACTGTCACACACACTCTCATTGTCGAACCAACATCCTAAATTGTTGTATCTTGTTCTCTCGAATGGCAGCCCACAGTAAGTGATAAGTATAATGCACTTATTCACAATCATACTTGGGAACCTTGTTCCACATGTGACTTCCCACAACCATAGGTAGGAACTTGTTCTACATCCTCACTTCCCACAACCTTATTAGTTGCAATTGGATTTATTAGGTTAAACATAATGCCGATTGGTTCGCTGGCTCGTTATAAAGCCCGTCTAGTGGCTCAAGATTTCAAACAACAACCTGGGGTGATTACACGGAGACAGTGGCGGAGCTAGATATAATTGTTGGAGGGGACCAATATAACATTTATGTGAGAAAGGATTTATGTGAGAAAATAAAATTTAAGAGGGGCTAAATACATGTTACGATAGGACTTATAGAAAAAAATTAAAAGTTTAGGGACCATACGAGAATATTACAATAGGACTTATATAGAAAGTTTAAAAACTCAGGCCCCCTCAGCCCCCTGGGCCACCGCTACTGCATTGAGATACTCGGCATGATGGTTAAACCTACAACAGTCGAAATTATCTTAAGCCTGATCAACTCTTTCACTTTGCAAATCCATCAATTTGATATTAAAAATATATTCTCACATAGATCCATCATTGAGGAGATACATATGAAGCAACTACTTGGGTTACGAAGGTCCCTAATGCCCAGAAAGTTACTGATTTTCGACCTATTGCATGTTGTTCTACACTTTATAAATGTATCTCTAAGATCCTTGCTAATAGACTTCTACAGTGTCTACCTTCTATTATTAGCACTAACCAAATTGCTTTTATACCGGGGCAACGAATTTCTGATAATATTCTCCTTGCACATGAGATAGTGCATAATTATCATCGACATGGCCTTTCTAGCCGCTGCACTTTAAAGATAGATCTTATGAAAGCATTTGATTCCGTTGATTGGAATTTTCTTCTTAATGTGTTTGCTTGCATTTTCCTGCGAAGTTTATCAACTGGCTCAAAGCTTGCTTTTCTACAGCCATGTTTTCGGTATGCATTAATGGATCTTTGAGTGGCTATTTTGCTGGTGGTAAAGGGATGCAACAAGGTGATCCTTTATCGCCTTATCTCTTCGTTATTTCTATGGAAGTGCTTTCTTGTCTTCTAAGTAAGGCTATTGCAGCAAATGTTCTCCCTTATCACCCTAAATGTTCTCGGATTAGTCTTTCACATCTTTTTTTTGCAAATGATTTTCACTGATGGTAGCCTTAAATCTGCCATAGTAGTTACTAATATCTTGCAGGAGTTTTTACTATCTTTCGGGCTTAAAATTTAATCCCTCGAAAAGTGAAGTATTCTTTGCAGGGGTTTTAGCTACTCATGTGCAGCAATTCCTCCACATATATGGTTTTGAGCTTAGTACTCTACATGTTCGCTACTTGGGCATGCCTCTTATTTCTAAAAAATTGACATATATGCATTGCATGCCTCTGATTGATAAAATTGTGGCCCTCATCCACACTTAGAATGCTAAATTTTTATCTTTTACTGGCAAGGTTCAATTAGTCCTCTCGGTGCTTTTCAGTACACAAAATTATTGGCCAAACATTTTCATTCTCCCTTTTAAGGTGCTCGAGATTGAGAAGCATTGTTCAGCTTTTTTATGGTCTTCTGATGCTGCCAATTCTAAGAGAGCTAAAGTATCTTGGATGGATCTTTCTTTGCCTAAGCAGGAGGGTAGGCTTGGAATTAAAAAGCTTAAGGAGTGGAATATAGCTTGTATTGCTCGCAATATATGATGTTTAATGCTTAGAGCCGGTTCTCTTTTGGGTTGCTTGGGTTCATGCTTATGTTATTAAGAACAAGAGCTTATGGAGTATTTCTATTCCTGCAGATTGCTCGTGGAGCCTTAGGAAAATTTTGAAATTGCGGACTACTTTCTCTTCGGCCATCAATCATTCTGCTGGCAACGGTTGCTCTACTCATGTTTGGTGGGCATCCTATAGGTACTCTCCATCCTCTTGTCACTGATAGAATTATTATTAGCTCCAAAATCCCTTTATATGCTACAGTTGATAGTTTGATATCTGATGAGCATTGGTTATGGCCTTCCTCTCGCAATTCTTTTATATTACAATTGAAACATGAGGCTGCAGCTGCAATCATACCTTCAAATACCTCTGATATTATTTCTTGGAATTTATCTACTTCTGGTTGTTTTTCTGTTCGGTCTGCCTAGGATTTTGTTCGAATTAAGCATGCCAAAGTTAGTTGCTATAAGCTGTTGCGGTCTACTAGTTTTGTACCACGAAATAGCTTTATTGCAGGGCTTGCAATCTTAGACAGGTTGACCACCAGAAATCGCCTTCGCAATTGGGGACTTTTGGCAGATGCTACTTGCTTGCTTTGTACTCATGTTGTAGAAAGTCGCAATTGGTGGTGGACACAAGGGGGCAGGTGGGTGCCCTGGCCCTCCCAAAATTTCTATTATGAGCTATTTTTAGTATATATCTTTGTATTGGCGTTTATCCTGATGGTAGTTGGAGGTTGTAGAGTGAATTTGCATTTATTTTACCTTTTTGGCCCTCCCAAGAATATTTCCCTGAGTCTGCCATAGTGGCAATCATCTTTTCTTTGATTGCTCTTTCTCTGCTCTTGTTTGGTCACGTCTCCTTTCTCTCTATGGTGTTTCAAAAGTGGTGGGTGGTTGGTCTTTTGAATTTCAATGGGCACAAAGTCATCTGCAGAAGAGAGGTATTCAATGTATGATACTGCGTGTTGCTTCGACAGCTTGTATCTACCATATTTGGCGAGAGCGAAATAGTAGATATTTTACCCACAAATTGTTGAAGAATGATTCAAAGTTGTTCTAGTCTTATGGTGCAGACCTATTCTATTGGATTGTTATGGGCTATTAATAAAATAGCTGTTAGTGGGATATTTAGCCTAAAATAATGCTTTGTTTCTTTTACTGCTAGCCTATATATAGGCACTTTATGGTGTAGTTTTTGATATAAAGTTTTCCAGCAGGTAATAAACCAGTGTTCAAGTTCTTTGTTCTTGTCTTCTGCACTCTCTCTTTCCAACATTTTTGGTAGCGGAGCTGATGGTTTCGCTGGGACGGAATGGTTTGCGACATGGTGATGCTCCTGTGGTTGCTGCCTCTATGTGGAAAGATGAGCGGTTGGGCTCTTGGACCAAGCTCGGTTGGAGTTGTAAGGCGTGGCTCTGGATAAGAGTGGTATCGACAGACTCATACTTCTAAGTGGCTTTCCTGTTTGGGCCTAAGTGAAGTTTAGCTCTTGGAGCATCGGCAGACGCGTGCTCCTAGAACGGGCTTGGTGGAAGACTGGGCTCTTGGTGATGTTGCGAAAAGTTTCCGTTGAAGGGGGAGTAGGCTCGAGGTCCGATATGGAAGAGTCTCACACATGAGGGGAGATTGTTGGAATATAAGTGTGAGTGGTGTATCCCACATCGGAGAGAAAGAAGCCAAGTGAGTGGACCCACGTACCCAATACCTTGAGGTTTTGGGTTACAGAGTGGTGTCCTGGTCTCTTGGTGATGTTGCGAAAAGTTTCCGTTGAAGGGGGAGTAGGCTCGAGGTCCGATATGGAAGAGTCTCACACATGAGGGGAGATTGTTGGAATATAAGTGTGAGTGGTGTATCCCACATCGGAGAGAAAGAAGCCAAGTGAGTGGACCCACGTACCCAATACCTTGAGGTTTTGGGTTACAGAGTGGTGTCCTGGTCACGCGTATGGAACTCACTTGGGCCTCGCGTGTTGTCTCCCCGGTTTTCGGGCGACTCCCGGTTTTCAACATGTGGTATCAGAGTTGAGTGAAACACTTAGGTTTATTGGGAATTAGAGAGCATGGCACTTTCTGGTTCTTCTTCTTCTTCTCACCTCTTCATACCTATTTTTAATGGGGAGAAATATGAGTGGTGGAGCATTAAGGTGAAGACTTTGCTTAGGTTGCAGGAGGTGTGGGACTTGGTTGAATATGGGTTTGTTGACATAATAGAACCCAACACAGAAGAGGAAAGGAGGCTCAAAGAGAATATGAATAAGGATGCAAAAGCATTGTTTAATATTCAACAAGGAGTCCATGATAGTATTTTCTCGCGAATTGCAGCAGCAACGACGGCAAAGGAGGCACGGTCAATTTTGCAGAAAGAATACCAAGGAGATTCAAAAGTCATAACGGTAAAACTGCAATCCTTAAGGCGTGACTTTGAAACTCTGTCTATGAAGGATGGTGAGTTGGTTGCTGATTTTCTATCAAGAACTATGGCAATAGTCAATCAAATACGATCCTATGGTGAGCAAATATCAGATGAGATCGTTGTTGCAAAAGTATTGAGGAGCTTGACTCCGAAATTTGATTATGTGGTGGCTGCAAGTGAAGAATCCAAAAACTTGTCAGTTCTCTCTGTTGATGAATTGATGGGATCTCTCCAGTCTCATGCGTCAAGAATCAACAGGTCACTTGAAAAAAATGAAGAGAAGGCATTTCAAGTGAGAGAGGCACCTCACAGACATGGTGAAGATGATTTTTCAGCTAATAGAGGAGGCTTTCGGGGTGGTCGTGGCTACAATGGAGGAAGAGGAAGAAATGTAGGTAACACAAAAAATAGCATCCAATGTTATCATTACAGGAGATACGGACATGTCAAGGCAGATTATTGGTATAAAGATCAAAAGATGAATTTTGTAGCAGAACCTGAAGAAGAGGAGAAGCATTTTATGGCTTGCATAACTGACCATGAATCAAATCAAGAATACAATGATTTATGGTTTGTGGATAGCGGCTGCTCAAACCACATGATGGGAACCAGATCCTTGTTCCAGGAGCTTGATGAGACACAAAACATAAAGGTGCAGCTTGGCAACAAAAAGGAAATGCAAGTTGAAGGAAAAGGCAGAGTGGGAGTCAACACTAGCCATAGTAAAGTGATAGTACTAGATAATGTTTAGTTTGTTCCTGATTTAGGATATAATCTATTGAGTGTTGGATAGTTGATGGCTGGTGGATATTTTGTTCAATTTGATGATAACTCTTGTGTCATTAAAAACAAGAAGACAGGGCAGAAAATTCATGTGACTATGACTCCAAACAAGATGTTTCCGTTGGATATTTCTAGCATGGAGAATTGTGCTCTTGTTGCTAGCTCAAAGGATGATTCAAGGCTGTGGCATTTGAGGTACGGACATCTCAATACTAATGGCTTGAAGTTGTTGAGTGACAAAGATATCGTCCTTGGACTACCAAAAATTAATTCTCTTGATTTATGTGAGGGATGCATTTATGGGAAGCTAGGTCGAAAGTCATTTCATGTTGGAGTCGCTTGGAGAGCATCAAAATGTCTAGAATCAATTCATGCTGATTTGTGTGGTCCCATGCAAACCAAGTCTATGGGTGGAAGTTATTATTTCCTATTATTTACTGAAGACTTTAGTCGCATGAGGTGGGTGTATTTTTTGGTGAACAAGTCAGAGATTTTTGAAAAGTTTCTGAAATTCAAAGCTATGGTGGAGAATCAGAGTGAATGTCACATCAAGATTCTTCGAACAGACAAAGACAGAGAACTTGTGTCCAAAGAATTTAATATGTTTTGTGAAGAATATGGTATTTATGGGAACTAACAACTCCCTACACCCCTGAGAAAAACGGTGTTGCAGAACGGAAGAACCGAACAGTAGTGGAGATGGCAAGGAGTATATTACAAGCGAAGGAACTCTCCAATCAATTTTGGGCAGTAGCGACATCAGTGTATTTGTGAATCTCTCACCAACGAAAGCGGTCATGAATCGAAACCCGTATGAAGCATCGCGAGGAAAGAAACCAAATGTAAGTCACTTACACGTTTTTGGTTGTATTGCTTATGCTTTGGTGAATTCTCAATTTCGTGAAAAATCTGAAAAATGCATTTTTGTTGGCTATTGTAATCAATCCAAAGCATATAGACTGTATAACCCTGTAAGTGGCAAGTCTGTGATTAGAAGGGATGTAATCTTTGATGAAAATGCAAGCTGGCAATGGGGATAAGAGCAGGTAGAACAAGAAATTCCAGCCGAAGCTTCTCTCGATGAAGAACAAGAGCCAACTCCAGCAAACTCATCTTCTCCTACTTCACCAGACAAAAATTCCTCAAGTGTTGAAGACACTCCACCTATCTCCTTGAGAAGAAGTGCAAGAGTCCCGAGGCCAAATCCAAAACACGCTAATATTGTGGCTTGCCAATTTGCTCTTATTGTTTCAGATCCTTTGAATTATAAAGATGCAGCTGAAAAAGAAGAATGCCAGCAAGCAATGTTGGATGAAATGACGGCGATAGAAAAGAATGAAACTTGGGAGTTGGTGGATTTGCCTGAAGGTAAAAATGCAATTGGAGTGAAGTGGGTATTTAAGACAAAATTTGTTGCAGATGAGAGCTTATAGAGGCACAAAACTCGTCTTGTGGCAAAAGGATATGCACAACAATATGGAATTGACTTTGAAGAAACATTTTCTCCAGTCGCTCGCTTTGAAACAGTGAGAATCATTTTGGCATTGGCAGCACAACTGCAGTGGTCAGTCTACCAATTTGATGTCAAGTTGGCATTCCTTAATGGTGATTTGCAAGAAGAAGTTTATGTAGCACAGCCTGAAGGTTTTGAGAAAAAGGGTGAAGAAACGAAGGTGTACAAGCTAAAAAAAGCATTGTATGGATTGAAGCAGGCCCCTCGAGCCTAGTACAGCAAGATTGATAGGTACTTTCAGGAAAAAGGCTACAACAGAAGTGAAACTGAGCCCACTTTATATGTGAAAAGGGAAGGTAAAAATGATTTCATCATTATATATCTCTATGTTGATGATATTATTTATACAAGCTCTTCTAACTCTCTTGTGGCTGCATTTAAGTCTCAAATGATGAACGAATTTGAGATGACAGATATGGGAGCTACATTATTTTCTTGGTCTTGAAGTTGACCAAACAGAAGAAGGAATCTTTATTTCACAAAGAAAATATGCTAGAGATCTCCTCAATAAATTTGGGATGCTTGATTACAAGTCTACAACCACATCTATGAATATGAATGAAAAATTGCAGCATGAAGATGGAGCTGAATCTGCAGATGCTAGACAATTCAAAAGTTTGATCGGAGGTTTAATTTATTTGACGCACACTCGACTCGATATTGCATTTCCTGTTTGTGTTATCTCCAGGTTTATGCAACAACCTTCAAAGGTTCATTATGGAGCAGCAAAAAGGGTCGTGCGTTATATTGCAGGAACAATGGAGTATGGAATATTTTGCTCTAAAACCTCCGATTTCAAGCTGTATGGGTTTACTGACAGTGATTGGGCAGCATCATTAGATGACAGACGAAGTGTTTCAGCTAATGTTTTTAGCCTTGGAACATGAGTAATTGCTTGGAGTTCAAAAAAGCAGACAACAGAGGCTTTGTCAACCTCTGAAGCTGAATACGTGGCAGCAACTTCAGCTGCTTGTCAAGTGGTATGGATAAGGAGAATATTGGCAGAGCTTCAACAAAAACAAGGAGCAACAGAGATATATTGTGACAACAAGGCAACTATCTCTATGACAAAGAATCCAACTTTTCATAGTAGAACAAAGCACATTGAGCTTCGTCATCACTTCATTCGTGATCTTGTTGCAAAAGGTGAGATAATATTGAAGTATGCAGTACAGCTTGCAGACATACTCACTAAGGCATTACCAAAAGAAAAGTTCTGTTATTTTAGAAGCTTGATGGGCATATGTGAGTTTGAATAAAGGAAGAGTGTTGAAGAATGATTTAAAGTTGTTCTAGTCTTTAGGTATTGGGTTGTTATGGGCTGTTAACAAAATAGCTTAAATAATGCTTAGTGCTTAGTTTGTTTTACAGCTAGACTATATATAGGCACTTTATGGTGTAGTTTTTGATATGAAGTTTTCCAGTAAGCAATAAACCAGTGTTCAAGTTCTTTGTTCTTGTTTTCTGCACTCACTCTTTCCAACACAAATATCGTTCTCCTGATTGTATGGTGGCTGACATATGTTCAGACCTAAAGTTACGATTCTGCGCATGACAAATCTGAAGCCACGTCCTCTTTCTCTTGAGCTGTCAAATATCGTGTAATTTTTGGCATGTTAGTTTTCATATATAGGCTTACAGTTTGTCTATTTTATTTTTCAGTCTTCTCTATTAGTTTGTATGCAGACTTTTGTCACTGCAAGCTTGGGCTGTAACTCTGTTAGGATTTATCCTTACCCAGTTTTTTGAATGAAAAGTTGATTTGATTCTAAAAAAAATACCAAGGCACACATACTCTAATCCAGGTTTCCTGTTGTCTTCCAGCTCCTGAGTATAATTTACACGCCTGATATCATATTTACCTTTCACTAATTACTACAATTTGATTGTTAACATCACAGAATCATAGATATGATTTGGAAGGGTCATAAAGTGCTCACTTGCGTTCCATTGGCCAGAAAATCGAGACTTCCATTGGCTGTCCCGTCCACTCGTAGAACCCCTTAGTTTGATAAATGTCACTTTGTCCGGTGGAGATGTTGGTAGCGTTGAAGGTTATGTAATAATTGAAGCCACTACATCCTTGAGCAGTTGCCTTAAGAATTTCCGGATTTTCCTCGTCTACTCCAAGGAATTGTCATTTATTAGACAAGAGACTATATATTATATGAAAAAGAACACAGAAAGAACAATAATTATTGTGTACAGGAGAAAAAGGAAACAGAGAAAGTTGATGGTTGTTGTTGTTGTCGTTGAGGGCATACTAGCTCGAGGGATTCCTTCAACCCATGGCACTAGATCATTACCTCTATGGCTATTGTTTTACTACCATAATAACATTGAATTGTTTGTTATAAAAACGTCATCAACTAACAGGAAAGTGAGTCTCATGTTTACAAAGCGCGAGGCAAATCAGGTTGCGGACAAGTTGGCTCACCTTGCTGTTTCATATGGACATATATACAGAGGAAGAAAGGGTGCTTTGTCTCGGTTTGATTTCCTTGCCATTAATCCGGATCCAAGGGATGTGAGAGATCTTGTGCCAATCTCCTCCATTCTCCTGATACCTTTCCTCGAGGGTATTAGGACAACCATTAAGCTCTAGATATTGGAGGGGGGAGGGTAAGCCTTCTTCCGGCATGGACTGTAACTCGGGGCACCAAGAAAGTTGCAACTCATTAAGAGAGGATAGGTGTTCAAGTCCCTTGTAGTGCAGGGATTTCAGATGTTTAAAACCCCGCAGCCAGAGAGAATTGAGTGAGGGAGGCAGCAATGTCTCTTCTGGGAAGGATTCCAGTACTTCTCCACAGCCATCTATGTGCAAGGATGACAGGGATTGTAGTGCCTGCAAACCCCAGTTCCTGCGGTCAGCTACCAGTTTGCTGCAATTGACAATTTTAAGCTCTTTTAGGTTGGAGGGAAAACCTCCTTCGGGAGATGATTCTATCCCATCACACCACCAAATCTCAAGTTTCTCTATGCTGGAGGGTAAGCCTCCCTCTGGAAATGATCTTAATTTGGTGCAGACGACTAGTGTCAATTGTTTTAGAGAAGGGAGGAGAGAATGCATGTGCTTAGGCAACCCCTCCAATGCGTCTAAGTATTGTAAAGACAGCTTCTTCAGATTTGGAGCTTGCAATCCTTGTCCTGGGAAGGAAATAAAATCACTGCAGTGACTGATCGTCAAGGAATGGAGAGACGTTAAGGGCCCTTCTTCATCCCCACAATAAAGAGATTCAAAAACCGGGCAATATCTCACATCAAGACTCCTTAAATTCTTCGTAAGCCCAAACTCGAAGCTGCGTATCTTTTCGCATCTACCGATGCCAAGGTTTTCAAGGGATGGAAATGCCCTCTTGTTGCCAGAATTTCCACAGAGTTCCGGACCTACCCTCACAATACTATCAAAACATTCAATGGCTAGCTCTTTCAAAGCCTCCAACTGTTCAAGTGCCGGCAACTCGGAACAGTGCCTTCCTCCACTGAGATATAAACTTGTCAGCTTTGAGAAACAATGCTCCCCTAACCAATTTGGAAATCTTACACCCGGATAGTTATGGACCTGTAGTGCTTTCAAGTAGGTACTAGGCCGTAATTGCTCAAGGATTTGCTCGGGCAGGGATCTGTTGTACCCATCATCACCCCACCTAAACTCTAGTTTCTCAATGTATCTCTTGCCCTTCAGATTCGCTCCAGTTGCATGAGAAGGATCATCGACATTTTCAAGGTTCCAAATACAAAGTTCTCCCTTAAGATGCTCCAGTGCCCCCAATTCTGCGATGCTACAACTCTTCCCTCTTCCAATAACAAAATCTGTTAACACTACCAGCTCGGTAAGCTGACCGAGTTGTGGTGGCATCTCCGAGATCTTTGTATCCCTTATATCCAGGTGACGCAAATTCTTCAATCCATTGGTGGATGCTGGCAATCGTACCAAATTCCGTGTTCCTTTAAGATCCAAGTATCTCAACTTCTTCAAATTCCCCAACAAATCAGGCAACTCTACAAGCTCCCTGCAATCTCTCAAAATCAATGTTTGCAGACTGTGCAAACTACACACCTCATCGGTTAAGCAGAGTATCTTCCAACCGGAAAGATCCATGTATCGTAAATGTTTGAGCTTTCCGATTGAACTGGGCAACTTCATGCCTCTAATAGCATGAACAATGGGTAGAGGAAAATGAAACGCTCTTAAGAAGGGAAGAGCTGTCAAGAAATCAAGAGAGCCTTTTTCAATATTACCATTGAATTTATATGCTGATGACTGGAAGATCGTACGCAAAAATCTTGCTTCTTGGATTTGCTCTTTTACAATATGCGAATTTGCTCGATCAAAGGACAAATATCTAGTCTTTACATCAGCCATCCTTGATCTGTCATTCCTCTCCACTCTGCAGCAAAAATCTCCAGATACAAATCTAGCCATGTCATTTACCAAATCATGCATGGAGAGTAATCTCGGATTATCATTTGATTGCTGGAGGAAGGACCTTGATACAAGATCTCGAACGCACTTCTCCCCTATTTCTTCCATCTCAATGTTCTCACTGTCTTGTATCAGAAAACCCTCAGCCATCCATAAATGCACTAAAAGCTCATGATCAATATCATAATCCTTTGGAAATATGGCACAATATGCAAAACACTGCTTCAGATGTGAGGGCATATAGTGATAACTTAATTTTAGAACTGGAAGGATTTTCGCATCAATAAGTGCCTTATCCCAATAAGAACTCTTCAATATTTCCTCCCATTTCAGGGCATCCCTATTGCAGCTTAAGAGTCCCCCAAGTGCTTTCAGTGCCAATGGCAAACCATCACACTTCTGAATTATATCTCTTCCAATCTTATTTAACTCTGGATACACAGATGGATCTTCCTCACCAAAAGCATGATTTGCAAACAATAACCAGGAATCATTGTCTTCTAATTTCTCTAGCTGAAAACGATGATTAGCATACCTGATGGATGCCATTGTGTCATCGCGTGTGGTAACAAGGATTTTACTTCCTTCTGCTACAGACTTGAAAGGTTTCAGCAGGAGTTCCCATTGAGCTCTATCAGCAGTCCAAACATCATCCAAAACAAGCAAAATCTTTTTGCTCTCTAATGCTTTTTCTAACTCAGTGTGAAGCTTATCAATGGGCATGTCACCACACTTCTTCACTCCGCTAATGCTCTTTAAGATATCTTCAGTCAACCTGCGATCATCAAAAATTTCTGAGACACAAAGCCATACTTTGAGGTTGAAGCACTGCTTTGCTCTCTGGTCGTTATATGCTAGTTGAGCCAAGGTAGTTTTGCCTATGCCACCCAGACCCACAATTGAAATAAGCTCATAACGTTTTGAATTTGATTCACGAGACAGTAACAACTGAACCAGCTGCTCCTTCTCATGGTTTCGAACATAAACATGATCATCAACTAGGGAAGTGGATGGTACTCGGCTAGCATGTCGAATCTGTATAACATCCTTCCCTATGATGCCAAGCGTGGCCCTCTGTTGAACTAGATATTCCAATGTCTCAAGGATCCCCTCTAGCTTCCCATTCAACTCTCTCTTTTCCTTGTGATGTGCTGGAGTTAGAGAAGAAAGAATTTTCCGCACCTGATCTTTAGGTTTCTTCAACTCCTTAGCTTTAAAATCTTGTCGAAGAGACTCGTTTGCTATCTCATCCAGCACATCATCAGCATGGTAGGCAGCATCCTTGAGCTCATCAAGCCACCTCTGCACATCTCGATTCGTCATCTGCTTCTCCTCCGCATCATTTAGCAGTCCGGTAACAGTTATCATCGTTATCTTCAGCTTCTCCAGTAGCTTATTGTTAAGTTTTCTACCGCTCTTGAAGAAGCAAACTACCTCTGGAGACACCAACTTTTCCACCAAAACATTGAAGAGAGCTGAGAGAGCCGCTCCTCCAACCAAGCTGACAGCCATAGTTTTCCTCCTTGGTTTTGCTACAGAGACGTTCTAATTAAGATAGAAATGTAGCATTAGCCAGAAAAAATAATAATAATTAAGAATTAGAAACAATTTGCAAATGAAACAGATGGCAGGTTCTTGCAAATTAATAGCAGAAGGCATTAAGCAACAAGTGACACAGTGGATCAAGAGGTTTGATAGAAGACTTACTGGCAATAGAAGATATAGAATAATTGTAAAGACTACACTGAAAGCACCAAAGCTGAGAATGCCAGGAATATTGGGTTTTCAAAAGAAATATGACTTGATGCTTTACCTTTTAGATCACAATGGACCTGAAGTCAATACTGTATCTTTTCCTTTCAGTTCATTTTTAATAAATTGGGAGAAGTAAACAATTCGTTCACAGATATAGATATGAGCAGGAACAGTAGGTTTTCAATTATTAAAGACAAAGGACAAAGTCAAAGAATACACACTACTAACTAACTAAATTAACAACTAACAGGAACAGTAGGTCTTCGATATCAAGACAAAAGATAAAGACAAACATAAACGCTACCAATTAAGAGGTTCCAAACGGCTATTTTTCAAATTTTGAAATGCTGTGTTCTGAAAATCGTTCCCATCATCTCCCTCCAATCAAAACATGAAATCCGAAGCTTGAGCCTCACCGGAGTTCACCCGTGAGAAGCTTTCTTTCCCCTTCCTCCCCTTCTTTGTACCATTATTCATGTCTATGGTTCTCCATACTTGTTATACTCCACGCTTGGTTGAGTTTTGCTATTTTGGATGTGTTTTTGGTTAAGCCCTTTACTCTCCTACATCATCTCCTTCTTTTCTCTCCTTCTTTTCTCATGCTTTACATCCAATATAATGTCCTAAATGACCCTAGTTTGAGACTTTAGCTCGTTACTCTTCTGAAGAGCTAAGGTAGATGGTGTTTGCACACCAAGTATTTGATGAATTGACTAAGTCTAGCATGGCCACTACACTGTCCTCGTAAGGTTAGTGGTTGTTAGCAAGTAAAGCACCGGGAGTAGCCCCAATTCAGGCAGAAAACAAGCGAGCCCAAGTGAGATCCACACTCATGAGTTTGGACACCACAAAGTAACCCAAAACCTTAAGGCATTGAGTACATGAGTCCTTTCCACTTATATTTTACTCACTTGGTCTCTTTATATCTGATGTAGGACAATTACTTATACTTGAACACCCCAACAATCTCCCCCTCAAGTGTGAGTTTCTTCCACATCAGGCTTAGGCATACTCCCCCTACAACGGAAGCATCTTTTGCGAAATCCTCAAGAGCCCGCTCCACAACACCAAGCCCATGTTCAAAGGAGCACGCGCCTGCCAATCTCTTAGGTTTTCAAGAGTCACGCCTTACAACTCCACTCCTGGGCCTGAAACTGGAGTCTCGAGCTCGCTCCACATGGGGCAGCAACCACGGGGCAAACCATGTCGCGTATCAATATCGATCACAGCCGAACCTTCGGCTCCGCTACCACTTGTTAGCAAGTAAAGCGCCGGGAGTAGCCCGCAAATCGGGGAGAAAACAAGCGAGGCCCAACTGAGATCCACACTCGTGGGCTTGGACACCACAAAGTAACCCAAAACCTTAAGGCATTGGGTACATGGGTCCATTCCACTTATATTTTGCTCACTTAGTCTCTTTCTATCCGATGTGGGACAATGACTCATTCTTGAACACCCAACAATGATTTTGCTTGTAATCGTTAGAAGGTTCGCCAGAGATCGTTCAGGATCTTTAATTAACTTATCTTTCAGTTCCGGATTTATCTGGATTTAGGGTCTTTTTGACCCCAAGTTTATCAAGTTAAACAAAAGTTTTCAAATTTTGCTTGAGGAGTTTTGCTGGTGCTGCTGGATGGGATTTAGAAGCAGCAACTGTAATGATAGAGGAGTGATCGCCGGCGACGGCAGCGACAGTGACGGTGATGGTGATGGAGCCGGTCATTTTTGGGTCTTGCTTGCGGGTTGGCATCGTATTTTGGGTTCTCACACTCTGTTGGGTGGTCTTCAAAGGAAGTTTCAACGGTGGCACTGGCCATTAATCGGAGGAGTATTGAAGTGCTTTCTACGGCACGAACATGTCTAGCAAGACAAGCAGGATGTGAGATTGGTGTTAACTAATCTAGCACTGTTTTGCCAAAAAAATTCTATATCATATGGTGCGGCCAAGTTCGAGAATTTGGCGCCATCGATTTAAACCTCCCTTCCTCCTCATTTGGTTCTGGTGATGATGACGGTGATGAAGACGATGACAATGTTGTGACGGATCCGATTTTGGTAGCGATTGAGCTTCTGCTCCTGCTTGGTGGAAAATGGCAATGGTTCATGAAATCAAATCCAACTTTGTGCGTAAACCAAAAGCTAATAGTCAAAAATGTTTAAGACTGCTTATGCAATTGGGAGGTCATGCCGGTATTAGCTAGCCCAAGATCGCCCCATACCCCATTGGTTGATAGGTTATTGTGTCTCTTCCGGATCTGCCCTTTTGAAGTTAGCATCTTTTTTCTCATGCCTTATCCAATTAGTTGGGTTGTGGATGGGTGTTTATATGTTAGTTGGGTTGTTAGCTGGATTGGTAGCTGGGTTCTTATCGTGTTGTGGGTAATTTGGCTCATGTTTGTATTATTGTGTATGTTTCTTATCTAGCTATAAAACCATATGTTTCAAAAAAAAACGCTACCAGTTACATTAACTATTAAACAATAGCTCTTTCACTGGTCCTTTGCTTTTCAAAACCGCTTGGTATGTGGGAATGGTTATAATATTATGATGGGAAAATTCGTTGGATCTACGTGTCACCTGCACAAAAAATGCATGTGGGCTTGGGAGACCTAGGGTGTCTAACTCCGGGGCACTCCGATGCCTAAGTCAGCACAATGTTGATACTTGATACAATGCGTGTAAGAGAATAGATGCTCAAGGTAAAAATAAGAGTCTCGGCTTAAATAGCCGTTGGGTGGCATATTTGAGAAGAATTTTTTGCGAGAAACGGGATCTCGTCCAAAGCAGATGGATCAGCAAGGATCCTAATTGGCAGGCCCAGATTCTCGTTACAAGCCTTGTTTCAGTTATAATAAATATGGCTTCATCACTAGCCCTAAACTGGGGCAGGAATTTGCGTTGATGCGCAGTTCAAGATTTGAAGGATACAACCCGAGATCAGGACTTGGTCCAACAACTCCTCACATCATGTGCCCAGAGGAAATGGTGCCGTGTCGACAGAAAGGAGGGTGTGACAATGAGTATCTGAAAGGACATCTTGGAAAAGACAGGATGCCAGGTAGTGTGTTGTTTTCAAGAGAATAGATAATTCACGTTTGCCATTATGATGAGCATGCGTAAAGCATATTGATTATCGGAACTGCAACAGGTGGGAAACGCCTAGATAATGCAAATCGCCGGAGCGACGCAACAACATACAAACCAGGAGTCGTGCAAAGGACATGGGAAATGACATGTTTTTGTTCATCTTACTGTTACTTTCCGCCGTTAAATAGGCCTCATTTAGTGTGAGAATCGTCATGTTTACAGCAGCTGCAGTTTGATACCGAAATATTTGCTAAGAGAAAACTAGGAGGCAAAGATTATACCCTCGAATGGGGAATCAGGAAAACCCAAAAAACTTTTGTGAAAGGTAGCTTTGCCCATCTTAGAGTGTGCCTTCCTAGTAAGAGAAGTCTCAAAAGCCAACGTCATGCAACCGTGTCAATTTTTAAAAATTAATACGTTAGCTTTGTGAGTCCACATCGAACCGAAAACACCTAATCAGAACCATACCACCCATTTTTCATTTAGGGTCCGTTTGGATCGTGGGGTTGCCTGGGATGGGATGGGCGCCTGGGATCAAACCCAGGGTGGGATGGGATTGAGCCTGGGATCAATTCCGGGTCATCCTGTTTGGTTGCTGGGTTTGGGTTTGGGCCTGGGATGGGATTATATCATAAAATTGTGTTTGGTTTGTGGGTTTGCGATTGGGTTTGATGGCAATATGACCAGTTTGCCCCTGATTCTGAACTTGGTGTTTGGTTGGTGGGTTTGGATTTGGGGTGGGTTTGGGATTGTAATCTTACTTTTCCATTTAATTTTTTAATAGAAATGATTTTTTTCAAATGTATTATTATTTAATACCAAAACCCATTTAATTGTAATTGAATATGTAATTTTTTCCGTATCATTTTTGGAACCTAGACATTAATTCGTAAAATTTTTTGTGACTTGTATTTTTTCCCATTTATCATTTTTTCAAAGTAAAACGTAATTTGATTTAAATGAGTATGAAAAAAAATAGCATTAAAATTGTATGGAGTGTATGTAATTTTCTTGACACATTATTTTATATGAAAGGCAATCCAAATTGCATAAGAACGAAGCATCCATTACACATTACTAAAACACAATTTACACATTACTAAAACACAATGTCATCCATTAAACGAATAATCCAAATTACCTATTATTTACATAACATCTAAACCTACCATTGTTTTCATTTTGCTATGAAAATAAACAATGCCATGGCAAACATGCCAACCTGTTTCTCCCTTTCTTATCTTCCTTAGAACCATTCCCATTTGAAGCAAAGTCTTTGATACCGCAGACAATTTTAGCACATGTATCAACAAGTGTATCCATTGGAGAAACTCCACAAGCAACGATTGAAGATTCAGTGTATCAAAAAGATTGGATTGAAGGAAGTTTCCATGTTTCTTATAAACTTCACTGGATTCAACAAGCATTATAACCACACACAAAAAAAGATAATCAAGAAGCACCTATGATGGTACTTATAAGTACACACTAAAAAAAATGATCGAGCCAAATCCATACCTGATTTTGGGTTCAAAATCATTGTTAAGAATATTGAGCTAGACTGCAACTAAAAACATTATTGCAATAATTTTTTCTTAATTAAAATGAAGAGGAAAGAGTTTACATCGGAAGCATTGCCATAATTCTTGATTATACAATGTTGACGTATTATTCTTTTCCAATAATTTATCCATATTCCAGTCAACAAGAAATTGAAAATGTTATGGACAGGGAGATCAATTTTCAAAAGTTAGATGAAATCTCTTGTTGTATCTTGGACCCCTCCTGTAGTCCCGCTTAAGGTCCAATTCTTGTGAGCTCCATTCCTTCCCCCAGTAGGCAGAGTCGCACATTCAACTCCTTTCATTGCATTACAAACATAATCACCAACTGACATGACTTCATGTTCCCTGCAGTGTAGATTGTGCCTTACTATGATTGACCCTCTTGGATTAACACTATTCCTCTCCAAGAATTTTGGATGAAACTCCAGCTTCCCATCAATCACTGCAAAATCTATGTTCTTGTATTGCTTGATCATCACTTCCGGAGCATTCCCATAAACAACCTCAATAACATCTTCAAGATCATCAGGAGAATGAGCTTTAGTGTTTTTCTTTTGGTGGCCTTCTTGATGTGAAATAATGCAAACAAGCCTTCCTCCTGCCTTCTTGATGTGAAATAATGCAAACATTCTTTCTAATCACAACTTCTTGATGTGAAAGTTCTCCTGTTGCTACAACCATTATTCACCCAATCCCCAAAATTAAAATTTAAAAACTGACATGTTAATAATTTCTTTTGTAGAAAATCGCCAAATGAAAAATATCTCAAAAATTCAACACAAAAATAAAAAATGTCTATTTTCCCATAAAAAATTAGTCCGCCTTAGAGAAATAGAACTATCTAGAGTTTGAAAGATAAATTATAGGGATCCTCATCCGACAAATAGCTGGCGTTGGGACACGTGGATTATTTGATAAAGACGATTGTCAATACAACTTTTTTTCGTTGATCAATTGCAAAAACGAAAGAAGCTTACTTATGGTACAATAAAATTTATCCCAAAACACAAGAACTATTGGTTTAATTTTTTTTTTGTCTAATTACTGATTTAATCCGGTTCGAGTCCAGTGGCCCGCTAAAAAAATAAAGCTCTTCAAATATTGATTCTTTTGATTTTTAAAATTCGAGATTTTATCTGATAAGAATAAGTGATGAACTATTCGAACCAATCATATTTAACTGATATGGATCTGCTAAACTAAAAATCAAACTGTCTAGCTTGTTTTTACATTTTGTAGATTGAAATCTTGATTGTAAAATAAAAAAAAAATATTGCCTCCTAAAAAGTATTGAGAGGTGAAATGTTAAGTCAATTCGTAAACCACCTAGCTAAAAAGTTCAAATTCATAACTGAATGAATTGATTTGATTGTTGAACTGCCCTACCCATAATGGGATTAACAATGCCAAACACATTATCCCTAACTTTTTTTCTTATCCAAAATAATCAAAGTAATTTGAGGGAACAAACTGGAACAAAAGGCATAATAATGATTAGACTATATATAAAATCTAATCCCACAAGACACGCAAGTGAATATGGAAACATCCAAGAGTTATCTTTGTGTCATAAATAATTGTGTTTTGTCTGTGTTTGACTTGACTGCATTACGTATCTCTTCCCCTCACAATCTCCCTCTCTCTGTGTGCTGATTGATTCTCTCTGCTTTGCTGGTCTCTCTCGCCCTCTGTTGATTAACCGCAGAGGATTCTGGTTGGTTGACAATGGGGAGACAGGAAAAGAATTGGGCTTTCACTTGGTGGGTTGTGTATTCCTTCTGGGTATCAGCTCAAGTGGCGATTGCAGGAAGGGAAGCGCCTCTTCTGGGGAAAAGACACGAGCTTGACACGAGTAGTTTTGGGTTCAGCAATTCCTTTAATGCCATTTTTGACACCTCCAAGTATGGGATTCTGCAGCTCGACAATGGCCTCGCAAGAACTCCTCAGATGGGGTCTCTTCCTTTCTCTCTTGAGTCTTTGTTTAAGTAGTGCTGGAGTGTTTGTTTTTAGTTGGATTCTCTTTTCTGGTTTTGCCTTCCTGTGTGGCGCAAAGTGTTTTAGCCTTTTTTCTTTTGCTTGATAACTTCTTTTGTCTTGTTATGTGGGTTTTTTTTTTTTTTCAGATGGAATAGCTGGAATTTCTTTGCTTGCAATATTAATGAAACAGTCATCAAGGAAACAGGTGTAACACCCTCTTCTCTCTTTCATCATTCGTTTATTAGTTGTGTGCTTTTTTTTTTTCTTCATTTTTTTTTCAGTAGTAATAATGATGTATGCATTGCTGCCCTGCTATGGTGTAGAAGAGATTGAAGTGGATAGAATTTGTTTTCAGTTGGTTGGATATCCAGACAGGAACATAGAAGAGTGAGTTTGAGAGCAAAACAAATAGAGGTTTTGAAAGTTCTACATCATTTTGGGAATTCTAGGATCCACGCAAGTGTATCACTAATAATAGTTTATTTTCCCTGATCATCTCATATCATTTACCCCTCATGCGGTCAGCTAATTGCATTTGGCCAATCATTCATTCACATTTAGCAGCTTTCTATTTCTTTCTTTTTTCCATAATTTGATAAACAAGTCAAAAGGATTCAATCAAGTTTCTAGGAGATGGTTGCTTATGCCGCCTTGTTTATTTGATCAATGGATCAATAGATACGGATTTGGATGGATATTTGTTTTGCTGCGGTGCTGAATCAAATCGCTGGACACTTTTTAGCTTGACTAGCTTTGCTAACATTGAAGTTTATCTTTGACAGCTGATGCGCTTGTTTCAACTGGCTTGGCTGACTTAGGCTATGTGTACGTCAACATAGGTATTTCACCTTCAGGTTTCATTTAGTATTTTTAACTTTTGTGTTCTAATTCTGTTTTGACTTATTGCAAGTTCTTGGATGCAGATGACTGTTGGTCCGCTGCAAAACGGGATTCAAAGGTCACATCATTCTGTCATTCTTCAAATAACAATCCTTGATCCGCTATGCTAATGGAAGCATGGCTTAGTAGAAGACTATATTGAAACTTTTCACTACTTGTAAATCAAAATCTTCTGCTCTTGTCAGTGAGTTTCTATATATCAGTGGGATCTCCTTCCCCTCCACACCACTTAAAAATTTTAGTGGTTAAGTATGAAAAATCTCGATTTAATCTAGACTCTAAAAGTAGCATTTTTCTCGTGAAGATTTTTTTGTTGGTCTGAGAATAATGGTATTATTCATCTCATATACTTCTGAGCACGCTGTAAACTATACCTTCATTTGCTGATTTCCGTGTAAGCTGTGTTGCTGGTCATGCACTTTTCCTTACTTTGACTTCATTGGCTTCACAGAGTCAACTTGTCCCAGATCCAAAAACCTTTCCATCAGGAATTAAAGCTCTTGCTGACTATGTGCATGGGAAGGGCCTCAAGCTTGGTATTTATTCTGATGCTGGGTAAGATGACGTTCCAATACCTAGATGTTAGAGCTTTATGAATCATCATTTGTTTTAAAACAGGCATCTCATTCTTGACACTTTCTTAACTTCATGCTGTAGGGTTTTTACATGTCAAGTTCGACCAGGATCACTTTTCTTTGAAAATCCTGATGCAGAGCTGTTTGCTTCTTGGGTGAGTTTCTGCAGTCTTATTTTAGAATATTTGCTTGTTCGATGGGATGTTTAATCTGTATTGGATGTGATTCATTTCACCCTAATCTCTTTGATTGCTTCAAGCAGAGAACCAAAACTGAAGAGTCTTCTTTGGTTTTTTTTCTTCAGAGTAAAATTGAACATGCTTGGTTGACAATCAGATAATTTTGACTGGAGATGTGAATGATTTTGATAAAAGATGAATACAAGTTCCTATATTCTATGAGATACATGGAGTCTTCTAGCAAAATGATTAGCAGGAAGCTGTTTCTTGTCATTATTGAACCTATCCTCGTTTAAAAATTTAGGTGGGAGAAAATGGATTGGTGCCTTATTTTCTATTTTCCTTTTTGTGCTTTTGTGTACTTTCAGGATGTGGATTATTTGAAGTACGACAACTGCTTCAATCTCGGCATTGAACCAAAAAAAAGGTTTCACCTCCTTTTGAATCTTACATAAGTTTTCCTACAACTAGTATCAAAAGCAAGCACACTAAAGCGGACTTCATCCCATCTTATAATTTTCAGATACCCACCAATGCGTGATGCTCTTAACTCAACCAACCGGAAGATTTTCTATTCAATTTGTGAATGGTAAACCATCTAAATTTTCTACTTGAGCGTGTGTCCTAGTTGGTTTAACACTACCGTGGCCGTAATATTGGCCCTTCTATATATATATTTTTTGCTTCTTCAGGGGCGTTGATGATCCTGCCTTATGGGCTGGAAAAGTTGGCAATAGTTGGCGTACCACTGATGACATCAATGATTCATGGGCAAGGTACCTTTTCTGGACTCCAGTACGGCAGTTCCTGTAACACAGCTTCAATGGCACATATTCTGTTAACACACTTACCATTCAGACTACAACACAATCTTTTAGGTGTCCTGAAGACGTTAGAGTCTTTGTAGCTGATAATTGCAGCCCAGTTTTTGTTATGCACACTTCATCCTTGCTATCTAAACCTTGGACAGCCATCTTTTAGGGGATGACTAGTAAAGGCTTACAGGGGTAACTGGGGTGGGGATACATGTTTATACATTTGCTGAATATCTTTGTCTTTGGCCTGTTAAATCCTGTAGAGCGTTTAGGCTTAAAATTGTTTGGAGAATGATGTTCTGAAAACTCTTCTCAGACAAGTCAGCAGCAGAGTTTAAACCTACACAACCTGGAGAAAATGAATATCTTTGATTCCTAGTCTCTTTATGCAGTAAGCGATGTATTGTTCCATGTGGAAAATATAGAATTTAGTTTGCAAGGACCACGTCCTCCTTTTTCCATGTCTTGAATGATTAACTGCTAAGGTATAGGAAAATAAATGAAGTTTGAATGAACCAATTCATTACAATTCTGATTGAGTTGTTCTGATCATTTGTTGTTTAGTATGACTACAATTGCCGATCTGAATGATAAATGGGCAGCCTATGCAGGACCTGGAGGATGGAATGGTAAATTTGATTTATGCGAGGTTTTCTTTTTTTTTTTTTCTTTTTCTTTTGTGAAGGCTCTTCTTCCGCACTTTGCCTTCTCTAAATTTTATGGTATTGTAATTTATTGCAGATCCAGATATGTTAGAAGTGGGCAATGGCGGTATGAGCTACCAGGAGTACCGTTCTCATTTTAGCATCTGGGCTTTGATGAAGGTATCTCTTTCATGTCCTGTTCCTTTGACCATAGTATGCATGCTTGAGTAGAAAAAAGGACTACTTTTTTACTCTTCTTGGATTCCAAAAGATAGTGTCCTTAGCTGTCATCATTATTTGACTCCTCTCCTCTGCACTGTGGTTGCATTCATGAATTTGGTGCGCATCTTGAATGGCTTGTATGCGAGCATTTACTTACTTTCAATCTTGAATGGGCGTAACATGGGGACTCTATACTAAGCCTCTGATCGTTTGATTCCATAAACTTATAACAAGCTTGAATGTGCAGGCCCCTCTTTTGATTGGCTGTGATGTAAGAAACATGACTGCAGAAACTATTGAGATTTTAACAAACAAGGAGGTCATTGCTGTTAATCAAGGTGAAATTCAGTTTCTAGCGCCCTTTCTTTCTCTCTTCCATCCTCAGCTGCTGAGCTATTTGAAGCATAAATTCAACATTTCATTTTCTCTTTCAGCTGTTAGATGCTATGCATGTACTCTTCTCAATTTATGGTGTTAAGAAAACTAAGCATGTTAATGTACCTTTTTGTTTTTCAGACCCACTTGGGGTTCAGGGAAGGAAGGTTTACGTCACGGGAACTGATGGTTGCCAACAGGTCCTCTGACTTTTGTGGTTTAGATAATGTTCCCTATGATAAAAATAGTATTTCTCTGTCTTTAATCAGAGGGGCTGAAGAAGCTGCCCCTACTTTTGCCAGGAAAAGAAAAGGAGTTCCTTTTCAACTCTGTGTGCTATCGATAAGAGTGGATTAAATGCTGTGTGAAAATAAGAGAAAATGCTTTTCCTTAATTTGTTTAATAGAAGTACTGGGTGAAACTCTTAAATCTTTACATTAATAGTTTGTGGAGATTAATTTTTGCGAGTACTAATCAGAGTCACTAGCATTATGTGTTGCAGGTCTGGGCAGGCCCTTTGTCTGGACATCGTGTGGCTGTTGCCTTTTGGAATCGATGTTCCAAAGCTGCAACAATTACAGCCAAATGGGATGCACTTGGTCTGGAGTCCAGCACTAGTGTCTCTGTGAGGGACTTGTGGGAGGTGAGGAAAATAACATACGCATGACTGACTCATTGGTTTGGAAGATAGCACTAAAACTTATCTGATAATCATTTTCCCTATAATGGTTACCATAATTTGTTTCGTCTTATTTTAAGCCATCTCTGCTGGAGTTTTATGTTTTTCTTCTAGCATATGAAGCGTTGGAGATTATTTTCTGTCAGTTTTATAAGCTTCTCTGCTGACTTCTCAGTTTAAAACTTGTGTGTCGGTTTGGGAGTCAACTGTATAAACTGACTTGGAGCTGTTCTTGTTCTCTTCCTTTTAAACTTCATCTCCAATACTGACTTGACATCCTTCTGGCGTGCAGCACAAAGATGTCGCGACGGACGTGGTGGCGTCATTTGGGGCTCGAGTTGATGCTCATGACTGTCATATGTATATCTTTACCCCCCATCCAGCGTATCGCTCCTCCTTTTAGTTTCAGAGATACGCATTCACTCGAACTGATGGGGTGATACTGCTTTTGCACAGTTCTACGTTTATACAAGCGCATTATCCCTTGAATTTGAGGAAATATGATCGTTAATGCCCAATGCCCCTTGTAGTTTCTCTCTTGTCTTGACAGAATTTGGTCCCTTGCAGTGGTTATTGTGGGTGATAGAGGTTTATGAATCTTGGGTTGGGGCTTGTAAAAAAATTGAACAAATTAAAACTTCAAATGTTGGAAGATGTCAATACAATAAGATTGCCTACTGAGGATGACTCTGCTCAAAATCATTGGACAAGTTGAGATTCTCAGACGTTGCAATATTTAGAAACAACAATATGGCTATACATCCTATTCAAACCCGGTACTGCGCTTATATATGGTCCTATTCTGTGCAAACCAGTAGTTCTCTGGGTTGCTCATGTGATAAAGAGTACTGGTGGACGACATGTGAAAGAGAAAAAAATTAAGTTAGGCTTTGAAGGAGCTTGAAAATGAATCCATAGGAGGACAGTACGATAAAAATTGGGAAAATGGCATTTGAATGGGATTCATGCGACGCTAATGTTGTAAGGAATTTGGTGAACTTGTAAGTGTCCCAAAAGCTGCGTTGAAGAACTCTAAGCCTTAACCAAAAGGCTAAAACTAATTACAAACAGTTTGACCTATAAATTTGTGCTTTTATAATTTAGTTGATTTGATTTTCCAAGAAAAAAACGATTTTTTTTACACTCCATTGTGCAAGTCATTTAATTTTAAAATTAAAAATTTTAAGCTTCAAGCAAAGTCTAAAGCACTTTTATATTCTTAAACATGCTTTTATGCTTTTAAGCTTAAATTTGTATAACTTTCATGAACATTTATAGTCTTTTGGGCCATTCATGCTTCAAGAGAATTGGGTATCTATTTTCGTTAAAATTTTTGAACGCCTGCCATATATATACATGTTCATTAAAGTGCAAAAGCATTTTAGATGTGATTTAAGGAGCTTCCTTGCTTTTGTTTAATTTGTTTCCCATTGAATATCAATCTTCACTGAGCTTCAAAATTTACATGATTTGATATAGCTGCTGCTTCTTCTTCAGCTATTTCAGTTAATTAGGACCCCAACAATTCAAATACATAACTTTCTTGAGAGACTCCTCTGATTCTCTTGCTTTCTCTTCTCTTAATTGACTGGCAACTGCTGCAGGTCTTGAAGAAGAGAGCTTCCTGGCCTCAGAGATTGACCTTAGGTTGTTCTTGGTATGTTGGTGGAGTGATCTTATGGTGTGGTTCCATCTGCAAATGCCTTGGTCTTTCATGGCTTCCACAGTTGCAATACTAGCTGCCACCATCCATGCCCTGCTCGTTGAACTCATGATCTCTTTGTTTCTTTGTTGGTGTAACCAATGAAATTGAATGCTCTTTCGCGTAGTTGAGGAAGACAAGATACTAAAGCTGTTTTGCTTTGGTAAAGTGCAATGAGGGAGAGGGGGTGTTTATATAATGGTCTCTTAATTGGTTGGTGTGACACATAAACCAATGTGCTACCACTCACCCAATGTGGCACTTCCTGGATGCGAGGAGTAATTAGAGAACGCCACGCACATTGTTTTTGTTATAACAAAGAGATATGGTCATCTGACAGATAAAATAATATACAGAAATGGGCCATTCATGCACCACCCAATGTGGCAATTTCTGGCTACCATGAGTAATCAGAGAGTGCCACGCAAATTCTTATGGTGATTCATCATCACCTGGCTCACACCAAGGAGAAGTATGGCATGTGTCACTAAGAACAAGGTGAACACCAGAGATCAAGGTGCTTTGAATGGGAAAGGGGGTTTATAATTGATGCAAGAATATGGCATCAAAGGGACTTGTAGTCACTTAATGCAGTCATTCCAAATGATTAGAGTTGAGTTTGGCTGATTGTGTATGCAGGTGACTCAGAAGTTGATGCTGCTTCTATGATATAACCTTACTTTGCATGCTTCATGTGTGCGAGATTGGTTCATCCTTAAGATGAGGGGACAAGATTTTAGCATCAAGTTGCAATTATGCATGTACATTGAACCCCTTGCAGCTATTTCCTAGGATGGGGTTTACTAATTTTACACAAGCCTGGGGTTTGAACTTTCAAAGCATTTGTAGCAGAACAAAAGCAAATATTTCCACTATGTTCTGTTCAATAGTATGGCTGAGCTTAACCCCTTGCCGACCCTGCAGAACCGGACTAAACCACTGGCATGTGTATCTGGGGTTCTCCTTAAAGTTGGAAGGAAACTTTCTTTCCTACTTGCAACTGTAAAAAAAGAGGTGAAGTACAATTTCTGTTGATGTTTATATGTATGCTTTGAACATCATGATTTGGGATGGGTAAGAAGTCCTTTTGTCTGACTACATGTTACAGAGAAACAAAAATCCGCTTCCACCAGTAAAACGAAAGTGAAAAGCTTGACAAGATCAATACAAAAGCCTCACTTGAAAAAATGATGCCTTTTGGTGCTTAGATGAGAGGCTTGAAAAAGGAAATTATTTTCTTGTTTGGAAGGCCAGAAGGAGAGAGTTTTTGAAGTTTGTGTTTCTATGCCAGAAAATGCTGAAACAGATGATACTTTCAGCATTTTTGCTTGCAGTTGCTTTCGGTTGTTCTTTCTTGGGACATTCTCCTCTGCAATAAAGGAGGAAAATCCACCTCGTCCTTTAGGCGGAATTGTTCCCAGCGAACCCTGCAGTTCGAAGCAGATAAAAATAGAAAAGAGAAAATGTTTTAGTGCCCTTGAATCAAAATCATGTTAAGGCAATAAAATAGCAGGAAATTCATACATTTCCTCATGAAACTGTTGTTGTATCTGTAATTCAGCCTCTGGGACAACAGTGATTGTCCCGAAAGTAGCTGAAACTCCAGAACTTGATTGTGTTTGCACCAGTGATGATGGTAAACAGTCAAAACTTCCAAACCGAATTATGTCCATGGGGTCGGAGCAATCCTTGTTCTGGCAGGACTTGGAGATGTCTTGACATGTCTGGTGCACTTCTGACGGCATGGATTTCTTAGTGCAGGGAAGACCAGGAAACTGATCAAGCGAAAGATTAAAGCAACTTAAGTTCTTTCTCTTCTCCATTTTTGCTGTAAATTGATCTTGGGAAGCATCAATACATCTACCATTGATACGCTTCTTTGTCTCTTGGAATTGTTCTACTGAGTCAGTCTTCTGAGTTGATCTAGGTGAAGGGAAATGAACTGAAGAATCTTGATTTGTGGCCCTTTTCCATGACAGCCAATCTCTGTACCGTTGATATGTCTGCAGAAATAAAGCATTATTTTCATTTTTTGTGGCAACTCAAGAATAATCCATCTTTGGTCAAGTGCAGCAAACTCGGTGGTTTTACAAGTAAGAAAAGTGACAGAATGTTGTGTACCAGCTGTGGGATGTATGTGCCTGTTCCTCTACACTTCCCTACTCCATTCCTTTGTGGAATAACACCATTTTGTTTTGTAGTAAAAGGATGATAAAGTGATTCTCTTGGGAAGAATACATCAGTGCCTCTTTTAGGAAAAACAATCTGCTGGTGTCGCAGCAAATAAGATAGTGCATCCCATGTGTTTTTCTGATGGATCTGAGAAGGGGATGATGGAGGACTCAGCTGCGGAAGAATAGGCATTATGTAGTTGTGATACTGCTGGCCATACAGCAGACCATGGTAAAACCGACCATACTCGCCGGCAAGGTCAGGTACCTCACATCTTCCAGTGCCAAATGCTGGAACAGGAGCTTGAGCATCTGGTCTTTGTCCCCTTCCAGTCCGATCCAAAGTGTTTGCAAATAATTTCTCAAGCCCTGCACCCATCCGTTCTCCTGGTAATGAGAGTACCTCATTAAGTCTTTGAGCCCCTAAAGAAAGTGCAGCCTGAATTCGACGGAAAGTGGCTGGAAAAAACAGGTGGATTAGCAAACTGATTCATACAGCTGGTGATTGCTCAAGAGAATACATGTAAATCCCAGATACATGAGAAATAATCCACAACTATGTATGTATGATAATGAAGAAGCATCATAGACTTCTACCCTTCCGGGCATAGAAATAACATTTTTTTTTAACATCATGCAAATCACTGATAAATTTTATCTTCTGTTTAAAAAGTGAAAAAGACATGGCAGTATGCAAAAGCAATTGTCCATAGGGCAAAACTTTATATTTTATGGGGAAGTTTCTCAGCAGAGGATTCAAACGTTTTTCTGCAAAATTAAGTATTTTGAAGTTGCATAAACGAGTTCTGAGGAGCCTAGATGTCTAAATAAGACCAAAAGAAGCTGCAACGGTAAGCTTTAAATAAAATACCTTTGTTTATACTACGGCCTAAGTTGTTGTTGTTTTTAAGAGGATCTACAATGTTGACATACTTAATGGGAAATTCATGGTCCTGCTTCTCGACAGCTTTTATCGGAACTGAAAAGATTTCTCCACAATTCTTTAGAAACTCTTGACTAAGAAGTAAATCATTCCCGTCTTTCTCTGGTGTTCCTGCCACATTGAGCAAAGAAAGTGAAGGGGATCACGATCAAACAAACAAATCTGTCTGAGGTAGTATCCAAACAAAATCTACTAAACCTCACCTCCAACTTCCAGAAGGGAAGATTTGGCAATAGGACCATTTATAGTGACACAATAGTTTTCCCAGTCAAAAGTGCTGTAATAGTCCAAAAATTTACTCAGGACCTATAAATAGAACAACAAGATTAATTCACACATAATTTTGTTGATAAGCAAATGACAAGCAGAACGAGGAAATACTGACAGCTAAAGGACCCTGCAGTGACGCATGGAAGAGGTTGATTATCCATAAAATCATTATTTCTAATGCGTATGTTGCAATCAAGCCGAAGTGTGCACCAAGAATCCGGCTCTCGTAGTAACACCAGGCTTTGATCAAGATAATGCTGCGCTTGAGAAGATGGTCTTTACCAATAAATTGGTCAACCTGAAAGACAAACAGCAAGAAATTTATATTAGACCTGCCACAAACTTAAGAAAAGGTATATCCGAACAATATGAGACTGTACTGTATGTGTCACCTGACTGACTAATTAATCTTGAAAAGAAAGATAGTGTATATCTTGGAGCAGAGTGGTAGTGACGTATGATACCTGTTCCAGAAAGCATAGAGCGCAGAGCCCTTCCATCTTATTGAAAGAGATGTCAACCGATATATCATTCACAGTACATTTCACAATCTTGACCTGCCAACCATAATTCCACTGGAACAATCAACATAGGAGATTCTAGATTTTGTTTCAATAGTGATACAAGAAATGCAATAATGATGAGTATGAAGACATGGATTGAGGGAAGCTGTTGGTGAAGTAAGAGTATTCTTATTTACAAATGGATTGAACAATAGTGATAGTCTCTGCTGGAGTTACTTCAATCTTACGGCTTGATGCTGTCACAAAATGGACATCTTGTCAGCTGTACACCTATGATGGATTTAGAATGCTGAGATACATAGAAAGAATTCAATCATCTAAATTGGTTTGTAAAGGTAGAACAAAGATTGTTCTTGGAACAAATAAAGTTGTCTCATCTCATATTGGTAAGAGATACGAGGAAGTTGGAGATTTTCTCGTTTTAGCCTTTGGACATGAAGATCGGGGGTGAGAATTTAATGTTCGATCAATTGGCTCAATAGGCAGCTAAACTCAATTTCGTGGCAGTTAGTTGTGCAGATGTCAATGTTTTATATGCAAGGATGACAGTTAAAGAAGTTCACCTGTGCTTGAACGTATTGTATGTCTTTCACTTCAAGCTCAGATTCCTGCTCTTCGCATTCAAGAACGCTGCAGACCTGTCTGGCCAAATCCTCCTCCACATTCTGATGACTGATGACAATCAAATCAATATCCCCATCAGGAAGATAGGTTTTTAGCGGTACTGAACCAACTGGAAAGACCTGAAAAATCAGTACAAGTTAATGTATGAGCATAACTCCTAAAACATTTAATGGACATTGGTCATACAGAGATAATCTTTCGAACAGGAAATTCATGCTCATGTCATATATCAAATAAAACAAAATTCAAAATCAACCAGAAGAATGAAAGTAGTGTACTGCAAAGAGACTCTTGGGTCAAAAAAATCAAACAGCTCGATTTAAACCACTAAACCTCCCCTACACCACACACAGACACACCCTCAAATACTTTGAAAGACTTGAGAAGCTAAATAGAACACAGAACAAATTGTTCTTGTCAAGGTTAACCGTCTCTCTAGCAAGGATGAAGCAAAAACAATAAAGCGAAAGGAATTACATAAAAGAGTTACTTTTTTTCTAAGACAAAAATTTAACAAAATCTAAAAGATGTTTTTTTCCCTTTTGGAGCAAATTAAGAGATGCTAATGGAGCCATGCCATCCAACAAATAACTAAAAGGAAGTGACATAAGCCTCAGAAGTAGGACCTAACAATTTATGACAATCAGTCATAACATAAAAAAAGGGGTATTCAAAAAAGAAGAAGAGAAAACATAGGATAGTACAGCTAACTAAGTCAAATGTTTTTTTAATGAAGTTGGTGTCTAGAAAGAAATGTCTAGAGCATGAGGTGGGGAGTTCTCACCTCAGTTACAAAACATTCTGAGATTAACCCCTGAATATAATCAATGACTTCCTTCCTCTTCTCCTCTGAAGCCAAAGCGGGTTGAATGATGCATAGAATCTCCTGGATCCTTTGCTCAGCCATTAGCCATATTTCCGGATCAATTGACAATGGATGTGAATCAAGTGTGGAGGAGGAACAAGTAGAGGACGAAGAAGAGGAGGAGGGTGACAAACTTCTTTGAAGATTACCCATACCAAGAGTATATAAATAATTCACTTCTAGAGAAGAAGCCTAGAAATCACCAGGGCAATGCTCCATGGATCAATTCCAACATCTGATGCCTGCATCAGAAGAAGAAACTTCGCTGGAATTTGAAATTTGGAACAAGTTTGAAGGAGAAAAGGTTGCAAGAAATGGTAGTGAGACAAACATAAAAAGACCATAGTGGACTCATTGAGGCAAGCATTGGAAAGAGATGAGAAACATGACAACTAGTGAAAGAAAAGAAAAGACAGAAGAAGTGCAAATAAATGAAAAAGAAAGATAAACACAAAGTTGAGAAGAAAAGGTACCAAATTCAGGGCTCAAGAAACAGTAATGTCCTTTCTTCATTGATTACAAACTCTGAAATATCATTTCATAAAATTTCACAAGCCTTCTGAGTTATAAATTTTTAGAGGCTACTAAAAAGGAAAAGAAACAATTACCAAATAAAATGTGAACANGAGAAACATGACAACTAGTGAAAGAAAAGAAAAGACAGAAGAAGTGCAAATAAATGAAAAAGAAAGATAAACACAAAGTTGAGAAGAAAAGGTACCAAATTCAGGGCTCAAGAAACAGTAATGTCCTTTCTTCATTGATTACAAACTCTGAAATATCATTTCATAAAATTTCACAAGCCTTCTGAGTTATAAATTTTTAGAGGCTACTAAAAAGGAAAAGAAACAATTACCAAATAAAATGTGAACAGAGATTAGAGCTTGAAAGTTATGTTAGAGTAGATCATTAAGGAAAATGATTTGAGGGTCGGAGTTTTCAAGGACGGACAAAGAGTGGTAGGTACTGCTATAGCAGAGGTGATATCAATGAGACCAGAACAAAGTTCTTCCAATCCCTCCTGCCTCTTGTTGCTCTTTTTAACTTTAAAAGGAGCTCTCCAAAGGCAGATTGACAGGCAAACAAGTGTGAAATAGGAATTGTCAAATTGTGAAATTGAGGCAAAACAAAAAAAAACAAAAGAAAAGAGATCTTGTTTTCTGATCCGAGAATTGCAACTCAAATGGAAAATATTTGGACGGTAGAATTCTAGAGTCAGCAGAAAAGGAATCTCGCCTGTGAACATTTTGCAGGGATTCCCTTGACAACATTGCTTCTTCTTTCATTAATGAACCGAGTAAGGATAGAAAGAGAAATTGGGAATACTATGAAGAGTGAAGTTGTGGCCTTCCATATATGCACAGAGTGTTGCCACTTGCCAGTTTTTTCCAATTTGGGCCAAATTATCAACTAGCCATGCTCATGCTTATCTACACATTCCAAATTGATGAAAAAGCAGGCTACCTAAAACAACCCTTTTTTCCATTTGATAAAATCTGAACATATCCACCCAGATATCACCCAGTAACCATAAAAATGCAGCATTCATTTTGTTGCCCCTACCCTTAGGCATATTTTTGGCAAAATATCAACGAGCATTTTGTACACTTAGAGCACACTAAATTCCTTGACAAGGTAAGGACAACGCAAATCATCTCGCACTATCTACTACAGTGACCACCGAACACAAGTACATTGGGATGGATATCTAGGCTGACTTCATTGGTTGCTTTTAGGCACTTTTTGCAGGGCACCTCATGCTTGAGCTCTGCCTCCTAAAAGATCAGTTTGCATGAAGTTGTTGTCACAATGCTCAAGTGTTTGTTCATCACTAACACAGATCCCAGATATGGCACGTGTTGGCTACAGCTTGAACATGTAACCCCCAGGCTCTAACAAAAATATCAGAGGAACAGAACAAGAAAGGTTGTCTTTTTCCCATAAAAGGAGAAGGAAAAGGAAATAAAAAGGGTCGGGTTGATATTGGATATACATAACATAACTTCAAGTTTCCTTCTTTGTTTCACCCTTTGTTGTCATGTAGCAGTTTCAGGACATTTGAAATTTAAATAAGGCCAAAAGAAAATAATAAGGGATTCCCATCAATTCCTGGAAACTTAACTAAATGTTAAGTCTGGATACTAATCTAGGTTGACCCAAAATAATCCCCTAATTGGTTTTTATCCGAAGTAATCAGATGATGATGGTCTGGTGGTGGGTGATAAAGGAAGAGAAACAAAACTGACTCTTTGTGGAATGAGCCGTAAAAGTCCTAGTCTTACACTAGTTAATGACTCTCTTCATAAACAACCAGGATATCCAAATCTGGAGTTCATCCCACGACAAACAAGCTAAGCAAACCCAATAGGACTTTAACTCGGTTAAAATTTTTTTATTTTGACGTCAAACTGCTTTTGTCATTATCTACTATGAAGGAAAAAGAAACTGCTAATAAGAGTCATAACAATGTAATAATACCTCAATAAAAGTAGGCCGTCTCTTCGTTGCAAGCATTGCTTCATTGTAACTCATTCCTGTTAATATGAAGAATCAGCTAGAAGAGAAAAACTCAACTGAAATAGAATGGAGAAAACGAGAGGAAGAGATAAAGGATATATAACCTCAACATCCCATTCTTCAAATCAAAAGAAAAAAATTGCTTACACAAACTAAATTAGGCCAAAACCCTAATGGGCGGCCTTAAGGATCAAAACCCCCCAATCAGTGACGGGAATTTCTTAAAAGGATAACTGAAGTGAATAGCAAAGATCATATACATTTACGTTACCAGAAAGGAAACAGAATTAAATTACCACTATATGCACTTAAAGTCTTAAGCCAATAATGATATACCAGAATGGAAAGACATGAAAACCCTTAGAATTGGAGACAGAACCACAGAAATGATGCATAATCTTTGTGTAGAAAAAGGGAACTAAAATGTAAGAACCTGAACACACATACCTTAACGAGTAGCAAGATTCCTTCTTCCTCTTGCTTCTCTTGCTCCTCTTTGGTTGACTTTGAGATTGCAATCTTTTCTAGTGTCACAAAATAGGCCCTCATGTAACCTCAACACCAACAACATCTCCATAACACAAACAAACAAACAAATTTAAACAGCAAAAGCCAATCAAATAAATCTGCTAAAAAATGAAAAAAAACAGAGGTCAAAACCCAGAAACAAGTGAACTATAAAATTTTAGAAACAAAACCCTTAATAGGTTGGGGGGCAATAATGAGGTGGCAAAAGCAAGACCCTCCATTTTTATTGCCTGCTGCTGTCTTAAATCAGAGTAGTTATCCAACCAAACCCCACAATAAACTTTTCCCGCCATGTTACTAACACCAACGCTCCTCCTCCTCCCTAAAGCCCTATCTTTTAATATCACCAGACCCCAAAACCCTAATCCCCAATTCAAGCTTCACCGCCACCGCCACTTGAGGCCTGGCATTCGCTGCGCTTCCGGGGTGCACACCGAGAGGGGTCTCGAATTCGAGAGCGGAGAGAGCTTCTTCCGCCATGAGAGCGCCACGGGGCGGGACCTGGGTGTGCTTGGGGCGTACATTTACAGGCAATCCAAGGGGGAGCTGCGGGTCCTCGACGCGCTGTGCGGGTGCGGAATCCGGTCGCTCCGGTACCTGGCGGAGGCGAAAGCCGATTTCTTGCTGGCGAATGATGCCAATGACGAGTACAGGGGTGTTATTTTGAGGAATCTGGGGAAGGTGGAGAGGGGTTTTGGGGATGATAGGAGGTGGGTTGTTACCCATTTCGATGCCAATAGGATCCTCAGTGAGTGTTACTTGCAAAGAGACTTCTTTGATTTGATTGATATTGATTCTTTTGGGAGTGATTCTTCCATGTTCTTGAGGTCTGCCATGAGTACTTTGAGATTAGGGGGATTGATTTATGTCACTTCCACTGATGGATACTCTTCCGGCGGCCACCGTCCTGTTCAGTAAGTTCTTGCAGTTTTGCTTCTGTGTAAAGAAACTTTCTATGCTTATTAAATTTGTTTGAATTGTTGGTGATCTTTTTTGTTTGCTTTGTATTTCATTTGTATTCCATGATTTTTAGTGGTTTTATCTCTTTTGTTCTAGTTCTTTAGCTTCATATGGTGCTTATATAAGCCCCATGCCATTTTCCAATGAGATTGGTTTACGAGCGCTTATAGGTGGGGCTGTGAGGGAGGCATCTGTGCTGGGATATCATGTCACACCGCTGTTTTCATATTATTCCTATCATGGTCCAGTCTTTAGAGTCTTGCTCCGGGTGAATCGGGGGAAGCTACCTGAGAACAGGTGTTGTGCCTTGCTATTGTTGTTGAGGTTTGCAGCATTATAAGTTTGGGATCTCTGAAGTGCATTAATGTTTGGATTTACTGTGTATGATAGGCATTATGGTTTTATCAGTTATTGCAACAAGTGTGGTGATTCGAAAGATTTTTCATGGGATGAACTCGGTCAGATCCATTGCCCGTGCGAGGTTTATTTTCATCCTGTTTTGCTACTATGATTGTCTCCCCTGAATGTTGCTTTATTAGTCTTACCTTGTTGTCCTTCCATCTCTGAATGCACCAATCCATATTAAATGTTGGTACTAATGCTTTTGGTTCTTTCTACAATTAGAGACTACGCTAAAAATGTCTTGGGTTTTACAGGGTTCTGGGTCGGTCGTTGTTACAGGTCCTTTGTGGACAGGACCTCTTCATTGTGCTTCTTACTTATCAGAAATGTTGAATTTGGCTGAGCAGTGGGGATGGATAGGAAATGGTGTAGGGACTGTTCTGGAGAAACTTTTGAGGCAAATGTTGGATGAAAGTGACCCCAGATTACCATCTGGATATATGAAAATGGATGAGGTCCTCACGAAATTTCTTCTCTCTGATCCTTTTGCATTTGCTTCCTGAAGATAATGGTGCAAGCTCAACTCTTTTTATAGTTATCTGCTTAATCTTTTCAGATGGCAAGCCGGGGAAAAATTAATACTCCTTCAATGAAGACCATGATGAGTGCCATATGCAAGGTAACCACTCAGGAAGCCTTATTAGACATGAACCAGGAGCTGCTTCTTGGACTTGTTTACAATGGATAAATAGTAAAGAAACCTGCGTAGTAAGAAATATTGTGTAAACTTTAATGCATATTCAAAATTTTGAGTCAATTACTGATGCTACCTTATTTAGCTAACAGAATTACCTAGTATGTTCTCTGTGATAGGCTTTGCTATCAGATGATACTTTGATATTAAGATAGCTCTGTTACCAGAATTGACAACAAGATCATGTTAATTCCCTTTTAGGGATTCTTAAAAGCTAATATCTGGGTGGGTTTGCCTGTTGAAGGAGGGATATGCTGCTAGTCGATCGCACATAGCTTCCAATGCAATCAAGACAAACTGTCCCATGTCAGCGTGCATCAGGATAGCCAAGGAGCTACAGGGTGTCAGTAATTTTGTTGTAAACTAAGTGTAGAGGAAACAAACCGATTCGTGGAAGCTGCAAGCTTACAAAGCAGTTCTGTGGGGACTTGAAGGTTATTGAAAGATTACAAAATTTTGATTCCTCCAACGGCTGCAACTTTAGCTTGGTGCAGAATGCCGAAAGGATTCGATCAGTAGGTTGCGGTTATTTGAAATGAAAGATGAGGTCAGTGAAAAGGGTTTAAAACTTTCTTTGACCTCTCCAATGTGTAGTGATGCAAACAAACTAACAGGTTTTTTGACAGGCAGAAGGCAAGGGGTAGCGCTTTCTTGATTGATGGGTGAACAAATTTCTTGTTCTTGGCCTTCATGTAACCAACCTTATTTGTATTCATTTTTCCTCATTGCTAAATAAAAATCAGGCTTGTTATGCAACTATTAACTCTACTTGGTGTGATTCACTAAGCCTTTCTGGTAAGTTTCTTCACTGTTTTCCCGGCAAAAAAACAGAGGAAGTTTCACTGTTGTAGACTGTTTGTTAAAGTAGTTAAACCATTTCTTTTTTTTTTTTTTTTGTAAAGTGGGGCTATTCAGCCATCTATTAAAACTCAAATATGTACAGAACGGGGACCATTTTGAACCATTTTGTCATAAAATATTTGTACAGAATGTCAGCCGCGTCAGTAGGCACTTGGCAGATCATTTTGTGCAAGCTTTAGGTATAATATCTCCTATTATAGCGAAATACCCTTTTTAATGGGAAAACAAAGTATTATCTTTCCCAAGATATATAAATATATAATAAACCGGAGTTCAAAAGGTTCTTTTCTAATTAGGGACCTGCAAATGTTTTTGATTTTTTTTAAAACGGAAGATAATTCGAAATTTAAGGTGCTTGATATTGATTGATGCTGAATTTAAATTTCTTAACTTATTTGAAAGGGAGACCGAATTTTCAGTCAAAAATAAGATAAAAGCATAGTTAAGATCAAAATCCTTGCTTTTCATTTTATTTGAAGATAAAATGCCACCATAAGAACCAATGTGGGGTTGGTCTAAGTGATAAGCGACTTGGTTCTGCTTAAGTGAGGTCTCGGGTTCGAGTCTTTGCGTATGTAGAAAATTCTTATTGGGAGACTCACCCGCCATACTCAGGTGCGCGACGCGGGTCAAATCCGGATTAGTCGGGGCAAAGCTCTGGATAGCGGGTGGGGAATAAAAAAAATGCCACCATAAGAGCTCATGCCAAGACCAAAGCCATGCCATACAGATACACACATTCTCGTTCATGCATTTGGTTCTTTTTCTGTTCATGCTTTGCTATCTGTCTTTTGTCTCTGATGTTGAATTTGGCATCTTCAATGCCAATATGTTAATATGTTTGGTTCTTGTTGGTACTTTTAGTGATTGATGCTCCACCCATGTTGTGCGGGAATATATGGATCTATCTTTCGACATGTTTTATTTAATATCATGTGGCTTCAAGATACAATATGTGTTTGAATTTTCTTTCGGGTATGATTCTGTCTCATATATTTTATGCCCAAATGATATAACTTCTGCAATTTATGCTCTAATCATTTGAAGAATGAGCAATTAGAAAAGTATTTTATCTAGCCGAGCATATATTGAGGGGGAGCCTAAACCATGCCATCAGCTCCACATCCGGTTAAAGTTTGTCATCATCAAAGAGGAGAGAATGTAAATCTGATGATGATTACTATATTGTTTAAAGATTAATTAATTAAATGATCATATTAATTATCACCATACACTATACGTTTTAACACCTTAATTATGTTTTGATTATAACAAACCTTCTTGTATTATCCTTTAAATTAACAAACCTTTGAGCTTGCCCACTTGTCAACATTCACCCGTGATTCAATTCTTTGAAAGATGGAGTAAGTGGAATTGGAAGATGTAGTTAGTGGATATGTGAGGTCCCTTTCACCAAAAGCCTCCATGTTACTTAGGTTTGTTTGATCTCTATGTTTATTAGTCAATCAACCTAGTACTCTACCTTTTTGGATTTTCTGGTACACTTGATAGAAGGTACCTCTAACGGATCAAAAGTCAGAGCCATCCAGAATTCGAGTCCAACCTAGGACTTGGGTAAACATGTGCAAACTAATGAATGGAGTGTCTCGGGCAAGAACTTGAAAGCGACTACAAGATGATTTGAACGTTGACAATCTGGCGCCCTTTAAAACAAAATAGCTATTCTTGAAAGAGAAATGCAACCGTTTGTCTTTTAAAAAGCTTCCATTCCTTCTGCCTCTATAAAGGGAACATTGATTCAAGAACAAAGACCACACAAAGAATTTGAATTCAAGCAAAAGACTAGTGATATCCTGCAGTTCTCAAACAAGCAAAAGTGAGAAAAGATTTCTATGTGCGAAAAGTTTGAATACCTTTGTGAAGCAACCCTTTGAAAAGCAAAGTGTGTGTACTGAGTGATACCTTTTAGCTTAGAATCATTATTTTGATAGCATTGTGTAAGCAAAATTAGCTTTGTGGTGAAGTTTTGAGTTCAAGTTTAGCCTAAGAAAAATTTGTATGGAAGGTTTTAATTGAACCTGCGAAAGCCAATCTAGTGTGAGTTAGAAATCTCAAGATGGACTCCTTGAGTAGTGAATGCACTCCTGTATTAGGAACCACTCTAAATCGTGTGTTATCCTTTACTCCTTATCCTTCCTTATTTGCGAGCTAAACCAATAATTAGTGAGTCTACCTGAAACGCCCCGACCCGTATTTACCGTACACAGTAAACACGTGCCAGAGCTGTTCTTATTACAGTAGCAGACAGAACATACAAAATAAAATACAATACAAGTAATCTCAAATACAACATCCGTCACCCGATCCCGGGGACCATTATTCAAACCACAACAGCAGTAGCAGAAATATACAATACGTAATATCGCAAAACATATAATACATGCTACAGCAGCAAATAAAATATCAGCAGCGGAAGACTTAGAATGAGATGCAGCGGAGGTATGGATCCGGGGTCTGGTGGAGTAGAAACAGCAGCTGGCCGAACCACGCACCTGTGCTACGAGCAACTCATCCTACGGGATGAAACCCCGCAGGCGAGGGGTGAGTCCGAAGTGCTCACCGACGAAAGATAAACAGTAATATGCAGGCAACACAATACTTTCGAAGTAAAATTCCAACAAAAGACATAACAAGAAACAACTAGATAAATAACTGAGCCAAGACCAAAAGAATGCTTATTATTATCAATTTTATCTTTCGGGGCCCTATCACTGGACAAGCTAGGGGTCAGACCTGGTTATTAACATGTTCCGGGTGCTAGATCAATCCAGGGATAGACATCCCAAAAATATAGAACCAGGGATAGACATCCCAAATATATAATAACGGGATAGACATCCCAAGCATAGACATGTTTAACATAAGTAACCCAGATCATAGCTAAGAAGACATAGTTCTACGGTGCATGACTTGGAATCAAAGATTACACGATTTCCTTTATCACATAATTGACCTGTGCTTAAGAGATTGTGTTTAAGATCCTTAACAAGTAAAACATTATCAATGGAGGAAGACTCATCTTTGCCAACCGAGCCAATGCCGATGATCTTTCCTTTGTTGTTGTCTCCAAAGACAACGTTTCCTCCATTTGATGGCCTTATTTGCAAAAATTTGGATGCTTCTCCGGTCATGTGCTTGGAGCATCCGCTATCAAGGTACCAAAGTACACTTGATGCCTTCAAGCATACCTACAACATCAAATCAATGAGATTTAGGTACCCAAATCTTCTTGGGTCCTTGAGTGTTAGGTGCATAGTGGTTATAAGCTTCTTCTTGAGCCCAATGGCTATGCCTAGTGAAACAAACAGGAGCAATATGTCCTATTCTATTGCAATAATGACATATGACATTTGGGTTGTGCATTCTTCTAGGTTGATAGTAGTTACTATATTGCCTATACTTATGCTATTACTTACTTTGTTTACCTTAGGTTGTACCTTAGGTTTCTTTGAATCAACCTTATGTCTTTTAGGTTCATTCCTAAAGCCTATTCCATGCCTAGTAGATTGCAAATTGCCTAGCATAGAATTCAGATTTTTATGAGGAGTATTAAACTTCTTCAAGGTTGTTTCAAGTTGTTCAACTTGTTTCCTTAAAGGCATACATGATGAGCATTCCTCTATACTCTTTTTTCCTAGCATCTTATTTTCATCCTTCAGCTTCTCATTTTCACAAGCTAATTTTTCATTTTGTTCTTTTAAAGGGCCACATGATACACATTCCTCAGGTGTGTCTAGAATCTTATTTTCTTCCTTAAGATTCTTATTCTCATTAGATACATTTTCCATGTCATTTTCTAAAGTTATAATTTGTTTCTTCAAACTCTTGTTAACTTTAGAAATAGAAATGAATTCACCATAAAGCTCATCAAATGCATTTTGTAATTCTTCATATGTAAAATTTTCATTTGGAGAAGTGGTACTTACCTCCTCCGGTTCTTCCCTTGCCATGAGACATAGGTTAGCCGTTTCTTCTTCATCGCTATCGGATGATTCATCACCGGAGTCGCCTCCCCATGAGATGTATGCCCTTTGCTTCTTGTAGGGCTTCTTCTCCTTTCCCTCCTTTGCTTTGGGGCACTTAGGCTTGATGTGCCCACTCTCTCCACACCCATAGCATTTGGGTGGTTCGGACATCTTTCTTCCTTTCTTTAAAAATTCCTTCTTCATGAATTTGTGGAATTTGCGGATGACGAGTCCGAGTTCTTGATCGTCATCGCTAGAGTCCGATTCAGTGAGCTCTTGCGTCTTGGAGGTGGAAGCTTTGAGAGCTATTGTCTTCTTCTTTGGTTCCTGCATAGAAGGCAAAGAGGGTTTAAGAATAGTGGTTTCATAAGTTATCAGATTACCTCTTAGTCCATCAATCGTTGTGTTGTTGATGCCGATGTTTTCGTAGATGGCATTTGCCTTTGATCGCCATTCGGGAGTGAGACTTCGAAGACCTTTTCTGACCAAGTCCTTGTCGGAGTAGACCTTCTTGAGAGCATGAAGCTCATTTATGATTTTGGAGAAGCGGTCAAACATCTCCTCAATTCCTTCGTTCTCCTTCATTCGAAAGAGTTCGTAATCTGCGGTTAGGGAGTCGATTTTGGCCTCTCGAACTTGATCGGTTCCTTCGTAGGTAACCTCCAGCTTATCCCACATTTCTTTTGCGGTTGTGCAACAGGAGACTTTTCGATAATCATCGGGGTTGACTGCACAATAGAGCATATTGATTTGGCGTTGTTTTCAACCAATATGATGTCTGCAGCGTTGTACTCCTTCTCCGTCTTTGGCACTTGGACTTCACCAACTTTCTTCATCGGAATTTGCTCTCCAATCTTCATGATTCGCCAAAGAGCATAGTTGTTGGATTGGAGGAAAATTCTCATCCTCTCCTTCCAGTAGCTGTAATTGGTGCCATCAAAGTACGGTGGACGAACGGTTGAATGTCCTTCGAAGATTCCTGCATGATTACTTGAAATCACACACAACTAATTTGTGGCTAATCCAGTCCTTCAAGGTTCACTTGAAGAGTTCACTATCTACCGTTAAGCTTCCGGGTGCTTAACAAACCGTTTACAACCTAGGAATTCTAATCACAAGAATCCTACACACTTGCTTGAAGATACCTCACTTCAAGACTTCTCTCAAGGAAAGAAAATCACTCTTCCTATGAGTAGTCACAAGGGAACAAACCTCCCTTTCAGTGTATGAACAATACTACAATGATTACTCAAACAAAAGCTCTCTCAAGAGTGGGTATGAGTTACAATTAAACTCTAATAAGGCAACTCTCAATAATCTCAAAGGAATTGGCTCTTAAACTTGAATGATTGTTTTGCAATGAATGATGAATGAATAGAGAGTTAATTCGTTGTTAAAACCAGCTGAAAATGCTCAATATGTAGCTCTAAAAAGGCATGGAGACGTTTGAAATCCACCCAAGAAAACACCTTTAAACAAGGCATAGTGGGTGCTGAAAAGTTGTCTGCTCAACGGCTACAACATCGATGTTTAAAGGTAGAACATCGATGTTTTGCCCATTAAATTTGAATTTTGGGCTAACGGTAACTAAAACATCGATGTTCTCCATCCCAACATTGATGTTATTTTGATTCTGTGAAAATGAGATGAAAACTGATCTGTAAAGAACATCGATGTTATGGAATAGAACATCGATGTTTTGCTTATGCAAAAGTGTTTTCAAATGCAACGGTCATGAGAACATCGATGTTTGGGAAGCCAACATCGATGTTATTTGCCTACTGCCGTTTTTGAAAAAAATTGTCCAAAGGTAGGAACATCGATGTTTAGATGGAAACATCGATGTTATTTTGGTTCGACAAAATCAAATTGAAACTGACCATTATGGAACATCGATGTTGCAAATGGGAACATCGATGTTGTGACTAGTTTTAAAAGCAACGGTCACTAGAACATCGATGTTTGGGATTCCAACATCGATGTTATTTGCCTACTGCCAAATTTTGAAAAAGACTTGAAAACACAGAACATCGATGTTTTTGGGTATAACATCGATGTTATTTACTCAAAATACAATTTTATGACTGAAAGCATTCCTTGAAATGTATGAGTGAAATTTGTTTTGTTTGAGCCAATGCCTAAGAGAAGTTGAGTGTTTTACCTTGTACAAATGGGTCCTAACTTCTCTTGCTCTTCTTTGCACTTCAACTCTTGATCATATCTTCACTTGAATTCTTGATCACTTTGGTTGAGTACTTGTTTGCTTGATTTCTTTTTGCTTCAACTATGTTATGATCTTGGTTTGTCATTTATCAAAACCTGTAATGAATGAACCATGAAGACATAGATTCTAACATCACCAACATTGTACTCCATCTCTCGGCAGTGTTTGTCGGCGTAGCTCTTTTGCCGATCTTGAGCAGCTCTCATACATTGTCTCACCGTCTGGATCTTATCAACTTTCTGTTGGACTAAATCCGGTCCAACGATCAATCTCATACCTTCTTCATCCCAACACACTGGACTCCTACACTTCCTTCCATAGAGAGCCTCAAAAGGTGGCATACCAATGCTAGAATGGTAGCCGTTGTTATAAGCAAACTCTGCCAAGGGTAGAAACTTATCCCAACTCTCACTGAAGTTAAGTGCACAAGCCTTCAACATATCCTCCAGTGTCTGTATGGTCCTCTCAGACTGTCCATCTGTCTGAGGATGAAAAGCAGTACTGAAGCTTAACTTAGTTCCCAAAGCTGCTTGTAAGCTCTTCCAGAAACGTGATGTGAACCTCGGATCCCTGTCTGAGACTATAGACTTTGGAATCCCATGTAGTCTCACAACCTCAGCAACATACTTACCCGCCAATGTGTCCATGGTATCAGTCTGGGGGATAGGTAGAAAATGTGCCGATTTTGTTAATCGGTCAACGATGACCCAAATAGCATCATGCTGCCTCCGAGTCATCGGTAAACCAATCACAAAATCCATGCTGATCATCTCCCACTTCCACTCTGGCACTGTCAAGGATCTCAACTTCCCTGCTGGAGCTCGATGCTCAGCTTTCACCTGTTGGCAAGTGAGACATTTGGCAACATACTCAGCTACATTCTTCATACGAGGCCACCAGAAATGACTCTTCAGGTTCTGATACATCTTGGTGCTTCCAGGATGCATCGCATATGGCGTCATATGACCTTCTTCCAGGATCTGACTACGCAGATTACTGACATTGGGTACACATACCTGTTCTCCAATCATCAGTGCTCCATCATCAGCTATACGAAACTTATCTCCTTTTCCACTCCTTACTCCTTCCTTAAGCTTGACTAGGTCGGGATCTCCATCTTGTAACTCCACTATCCATCCTCTCAAATTAGACTTGACACTCATGTGTACCAGTAAAGCTCCTGTATCATCAACTGACAAGCCAACTCCCAACTTCCTTAACTCGATAAGTGAAAACATCGAGTAACTAGTGGAAGCATCTTCTAGTTGTCTCCGGCTCAAGGCATCAGCTACCACATTAGCTTTTCCTGGATGATACTCGATATTACAGTCATAATCATTGAGTAACTCAACCCAACGTCTCTGTCGTAGGTTAAGCTCCTTCTGAGTCATGATGTACTTAAGACTCTTGTGAACGGTGAAAATCCGACACTTCTCTCCAAACAAATAGTGTCTCCAAATCTTCAGAGCCAAGATCACAGCTGCCATCTCAAGATCATGCGTTGGATAATTCTTCTCGTGAGTCCTTAATTGCCTGGAGGCATAGGCAATCACCCGTCCTTCTTGCATCAACACGGCTCCCAAACCAAGTCCCGATGCATCACAGAACAATACATACTCTACACCAGGCTTCGGCACTGTCAAAACTGGTGCTGTGGTCAGCTTCTTCTTAAGCTCCTCAAAACTCTGTTGACATTCTGGGCTCCAAACAAATGCCTGTTCTTTCCTTAATAGCTTGGTCATGGGACTGGCTAATAGGGAAAAACCTTCAATGAACCTCCGATAATATCCTGCAAGTCCAAGGAAACTTCTGACTTCGGATACATTCTTAGGTGGTTCCCACTCCAAAATGGCCTTTACCTTGGCAGGGTCAACCTTAATTCCATCCCCGCCAACCACATGTCCAAGAAAAGAAAACTTCTCCAAGCCAAAATTCACACTTGCTGAATTTGGCATACAACTGCTTCTCCCGTAACCTCTGTAACACTATCCTCAAATAATCTTCATGCTCCTCTTTGCTCTTAGAGTAAATAAGAATGTCATCGATGAAGACCACAACAAACTTATCCAAAAACTCATTCAGGACCAAGTGCATCAAGCACATGAACACTGCTGGTGCATTGGTCAATCCGAACGGTACAACCGTGAACTCGAAATGACCATACCGTGTGCGAAAGGCAGTCTTCGATATGTCCTTCTCTGTAATCTTGATCTGATGATATCCAGACCGAAGATCAATCTTGGAAAACACAGTGGCTCCTACACACATCCGCAAGCTACCATCCTTTTTCTTGACAAACAGAACTGGTGCACCCCATGGTGAAGTACTGGGTCTGATGAAGCCCTTTTCTAACAGCTCATCCAACTGCTTCTTCAGCTCCTGAAGCTCCGTGTGTGCCATCTTGCGTGGAGCCATCGATATGGGTGTGACTCCTGGCATCAGATCGATGGTATACTCAACCTCTCTGTCAGGTGGCAAACCTGGCAAATCATCTGGAAAGACATCAAGGAACTCCTTCACTACTAATATATCTCTCGGGGTAGGATCCCGCACATCTTCACTTGTGATGTGGTTCAACAAAACATCTAGACCATGTGACTTTGCTCCAGAATCTTGCATAGCAGATACGCTACACGTGGCAGCAGCTCTCCTAATTATGGTTACCAAAACTTGTCGTCCATTATCGGAAGTCAGCAGCACTTCCTTAGTCCGACAGTTCACCAGGGCATTATACCTTGACAACCAATCCATCCCTAGGATTATGTCAAATCCCCCATGTTCATCACCACCAAACGAGCTAGGAAAACCTCATCATCATAAGAAAGGAGGACATCCTTGCACACTTGTGTTAATCTCACCACTATGCCTGTAACAGCCCGGGTAAATTTGGATTTTTACCGGGACTGTAGAAGTCGTTTTACCGTGATTTACTGTTGAATTAATCTTGGGTAATTAATTCAAGGTAGATCGGGAGTCGTGTTTTGAAACCGAGGGTTTTCCCGCGCTCGTGATTTTTACGCAAATTTTTCGAACCTAAGTTGGTATTTTTCGGGTTTCGGAGTTTATCGGAAAATCACACCGGAAAATTTGGCGTCTTTTCTTTTCCTCCTGTGCACCTGTGAGATTTTGCCGATTCCTGTGTGCTCGTGATGTTGGCCTGTGTCGCTCCTGTGATGTTACCCTTCCCCTCCAAACACAAAGTCACACACACACACACATCCACCGAACCCATCTTTCCCCTTCACTTTTCTTTTCTTTCTTTTCTTTTCTTTTCTTCTTCCTCTCCTACTCCTCCTCCCTTCCGCCACCACCCTTGCCGCGACCCGCCACCAAACACGCAAACACAACCACCACACACCACACCACCAAACCCGAGCCACCCAGCCACCATCACTACCGACACCATTGTCATCTTTCCCCTCCCCTCCAAACTGCACCAACAACTGCCCTTCCGTCTCTTCTCAAATGCGTCGTCGTGTCCTCCACTTCGTATCTCGCTTCCGATGCCGCCGGGACAACCGCAGCGAGTCCGGGCTGCATCTTCTCCGATCGTGACCCGCTGCAGCCACAACGCCGCCAACAGCGCTCACCACCAGCCACCCGGACTCGACATCACCTGCACCCAAGCAACACCACCGAGCCGCCTTCTCTTCTCCGACGACGCTGCCGACGGCAACCACCCACAGCAGCGTCTTCACCGCCGTCCTGCTGCCCTTTTCTTCGCGCCGCCGGAGCCCCACCAAGGTGAGCAGCCATGCTCAAGGTTGAAGACAACCCCAAGGATGGGCCGTGGCTGCTGTACCCAGGATGATGGGCCTAGTCCTGGGCCTGTTGTCCTGGAACAGTGGGCCGGGTCTCCTTGGGTTGGGTCAAACCTTGGGCTGGGTGTTATGGCTTGATGGGTTCGGGTTTATGCTGGGCCGGGCTTTAACCTTGGGCCAGTCCGTTTTTTTTAAAAAAACATATATATAGACTACACAATTATATTTTCCGTAATACAAATATATTATGGGGAGTAACATGGTTAATACCTTTTAGAAAATAATAATAATAATAATTATATAGTAAATACCATATGGAGAAAATATATAAGTTTGGATAAAAATTATAAAAAAATATCTTGAAAAGGGTAATACCAAGATACGGCACCGGAATAATAACAGTATGATATATGTATAAATAATTTGTGAAGGAAGGAAATACCTGTATATTTGTTAAATACTTTTTCTGGAAAAATATATATATGGCTTAATAAATTATATAATTTTAGAAATAGACAATACAATTAACTCGACCATACATTTGGAAATTTCGTATACCTAAAATATGGTTGTGTTTTAAGAAATAATTATTTAGACATATTATTCTGGGAACTAAGGTAATTACGTTAAGGTTATTTTAATAATAATATGGTAAATATGAGTTATAGTATTTTGAGAGGTATATATATATGTAGTATATGGATATGTTTTACTAAAAATAATAATAATAATAATACTCGGAAAATTATATTTCGGAAAGTATAATAATTTTTATGGAAATATTAAGGAAAATATGTACATATGTTATATTTCCAGAAAAATTATGGTGTTTATATTTTGGGAAAGGTATAATTAATTTATGAAAATATTTTGAAAAGAATTTTACTTAAAGTATGGTACCGAAATTATATTCGAATATACGTACGGTATAATATTTTTGGTAAAAGTTGATAATAAAAGATATGTAACCGGGATGGGTATATTTCGTAAAATTGGCATCATGACATACTCTTATGTGTATTTATGTGAATATATGGTTTGTTGTATAGGTTTTTGGATATCGGGCAGTTTCCCGAGGAGCCGGCATCGTACTGGTCATAGTTTCCGGAGTCGAGTAATTGGCCAAGGTGAGGATGGAAAAACCTTGATATGTGCCCGTAATGCTGTGTGTGTATCTTTGTTGTTTGTGTATTATGTTGATAGATTGATCTGCTGGAATAATTATTGACTGTTACCTGATTGCTGTGGAATTATTGATGCTGTTGTTGGTTGTGATAGACTTGTGTATATTGTGTTGGAAATAATGCTGAGCTGTTTACTTTGAATAATTTGTGACATGAGATTGAGATAAGAGATTGAGTCTGTGGAATTAATCTGAGATAATAGAAATTGGGTAATTGATGAAGAGTAATGGATTTGGACTGGAATTTGAGATGATGGTATAATAGTCACTTGGAAAGTAGTGGTACGACTAGATGGTTAGAGACTAGTTCTGTGGTGTCATGGCTAGTGGGTTAGTTGGTTGGGGTGTTGACCCCGGATTTGTGATATTAGGGTGTTGACCCCGGATTTGTGATATTGGGATGTTGATCCCGGATTTGTGATATTGGGATGTTGATCCCGGATTTGAGATATGGGGATGTTGATCCCGGATTGTGGTGGGGCCTGACATCCAGAATTAGTAAATAACCAGGTACGACCCTAGCTTGTCCAGTGACGGGGCTCGGAAGATAAAATTGGTAATAAAAATTAATAAGTATTCATTTGGTCTTGGCTTTGATATGATTTAGTAGGATTCCTCTATCGTGTTGTTTATGTTGGTTTCCTCTGTTATGTTGTTCGTGTTGGTTTCCTCTGATGTGTTGTTGAGTTGGATTCCTCTGTCGTGAAGTATGTGTTAGTTGTTATGGCAGTATCCTTGTGATGTAGTTGTTTTTGCTTTGTTGTGATTGTTGTGTTTATTTCGAAAGTATTATGGTTGATTATATATCACTGTTTATCTTTCGTTGGTGAGCGCTTCGGACTCACCCCTCGCCTGCGGGGTTTCATCCCGTAGGATGAGATGTTTGTTGTACAGGCTTGGTGCATTCCAGACAGGCTGCGGCGTTATCCCTTGGACGGGCTTGGATCCATAGGTTGCATCTATTACGCATACAGTGTTAGTGAGTCTTTAAGTCTTCCGCTGTGCATGTCTTCACTATTGTTGGGCCATTGGGCCGGATATGTTATTTATGTTGTTTACTGTTTTGGGCCGTTGGGCCCGAGTTATTGTTGTTCACACTGTATGCTTGGGTTTATTTGGTTGGGTTGTCACAGTTCCGGCTCGTGTTTACTGTGTACGGTAAATACGGGTCGGGGCGTCTCAATGCCCGCGGGTAATCTAACCCTTAACGGACTTACTAAACTCTCTTCCTTACAGCTATGTTGTATGGCAAAACTCTGAGCGATAAAAGAATGTGTGGAACCAGGATCAATCAAAGTGTATGCAATACTACCGAAAGCTGTAAAGGTACCTGCAATAACATCAGCATTCTCGGGGTCATCCTCAGCCGTGATCACAAATGCCCTCGGAGCGGCTGCACAGTAGGAGCAGCTCCACGTCCACGGCCTCGGCCAATTCCAAAACCACTAGGTACACTGGCCACTGATGCTTGTACGGTTTGAGCGGGAACAGGAACTCCGGATCTTCCCAACCTAGGACACGAACTCCGATAGTGCCCAACTTCATTGCACTCAAAGCACCTCACCTTAGACAGAGGAGGTCTAGGGCGAGTATCTCCGGATGAAGTCCCTCCAGACTAGGTCCATGAACTCCCACGATTGTTGTTGTAGCCTGAACCCTGGGACACTGGCATGGATTGAGTCTGTCCATACCCTGACCTGTTACCGGCATTCTGGAACCTCTTGTTCTGATTCCCAGCATTCTGTGCAAATTTCCTCTTCCGGACTTCTTCCATCTCTCTCTCGTTCCCCATCCAAATAACTTCTGCTCGAAGAGCATCCGCAAGTATATCCTGATAAGTCTCATAAACCTTGCATCCCATGACTGTCTGGATGCAGGATCGCAAGCCATCCCAGAAACGCTTGCATCTGGCCTCTGGTGTGGACACATACTCCGATGTATAGATGGACAAACGATCAAACTGGATCTCATAGTCATTCACCGACTGTCCAATTTGCTGTCGCAGACTTAGGAATTCTCGCTTGAGCTGGTCCTGGTAGACATCGGTAACAAACTTCCTCCTCAACATCTCAGTGAACTGTGCCCAAGGCATGGTGACTGGTTTCGCCATGTCACGTGTTGCCAAATCCCACCAATCCACAGCAACATTGCGGAACATGGATGCAACATACCGAGCCCACCTGTCCTCGGTGCATCTCAGCTTCAACATCACTCGGTGAGCTTGACGGAGCCATTCGTCAGCTGCCTGTGGGTTAGTGACCCCTGTGAAAGCATCTAGACCTAGCTTAGACGGCCTGGTGTAAACAGGATCCTCAACAGGTCCCTGATTCTCCTGTTCACGGGCTTCTCTGGCCTCTAAACAAGCATCCATGGCTTCCTGACGCTGCAGAATCTGCGCCATGGTATGCATGATCTGTGTTGTATCGCCCGGTACTACCGCGGGTACTTGTCCACCCACAACCGGTTGCGGCTGATCGACCGATACCTGATCATCCTCCAAACGCTGCTCAGCATGCTGGTTTCCTCCCACCGGATCCATTCGTACCTATATGAGAATGTATGCATGCATGTTATGACAAGATAGTAACCAAACTATGCACATATAGGCAACAAACAAGCACAATTATCACCCTAAGGACCTACTGCCTGCTCCGCTACCAAAATGAAATGCCCCGACCCGTATTTACCGTACACAGTAAACACGTGCCAGAGCTGTTCTTATTACAGTAGCAGACAGAACATACAAAATAAAATACAATACAAGTAATCTCAAATACAACATCCGTCACCCGATCCCGGGGACCATTATTCAAACCACAACAGCAGTAGCAGAAATATACAATACGTAATATCGCAAAACATATAATACATGCTACAGCAGCAAATAAAATATCAGCAGCGGAAGACTTAGAATGAGATGCAGCGGAGGTATGGATCCGGGGTCTGGTGGAGTAGAAACAGCAGCTGGCCGAACCACGCACCTGTGCTACGAGCAATTCATCCTACGGGATGAAACCCCGCAGGCGAGGGGTGAGTCCGAAGTGCTCACCAACGAAAGATAAACAGCAATATGCAGGCAACACAATACTTTCGAAGTAAAATTCCAGCAAAAGACATAACAAGAAACAACTAGATAAATAACTGAGCCAAGACCAAAAGAATGCTTATTATTATCAATTTTATCTTTCGGGGCCCTGTCACTGGACAAGCTAGGGGTCAGACCTGGTTATTAACATGTTCCGGGTGCTAGATCAATCCAGGGATCGACATCCCAAAAATATAGAACTAGGGATAGACATCCCAAATATATAATAACGGGATAGACATCCCAAGCATAGACATGCTTAACATAAGTAACCCAGATCATAGCCACCACAAAACAGTCTCTAACCAACTAGTCATACCACTACTTTCCTAGTGACAAATAAGTCGTCAACACAACTTCCAATTATCCAATTATCTCATCATGTCAATAAATCCACAATCAATAAATCAACAACAACAGCAATAATGCCACAATCAAACTCAAATGGCTCAGCAGTTCAATCAGACAAAATAATCACAGAAAAACAAACACAGTATCATGTGCAACATATCAAAGGTTATCCATCCACACCTTAGCCGATTTCCCTACTCTTGGAAGTCCTCAAACTGTCCCGGCTCCGGTTCCTCGGGATACTGTTCGTTATTGGCTCCTATATAGCAAATAGTAACACATACTCACATAAGATGCACATAAATGCAAATGATGCTATACCGTAAAAATAGAACTAAACTGATTCGTTTACGTCCCGGCGAACCCCGTTATCATCATCATTCACTATTTATTATTCCTGCGTCAGAATTCCATACTGTATTTATACCCGGTTATTATTCCGGTATTACTTTGATAATACCCTTTCCTATATAATTATTATTAGCATTTATTTTCTTTTCCAAAAATTTAACTACTATCTCCTGAAAATATAACATATACTTATACTCTCAAAATACTTTTGTAGTGCATGTATTTTTTTTCCTATAGTTTTATTATATAGCAATTTAACAAGGATGTAATAATTCATATTTTAAATTCCTTACTTTTCTTGAACATGATAATTTCTCTATTTATTTTCACAGAATACTACGTATCTACCTTTTTCAGGATTTACATGTTCCATATTCCCTTTCCAAATATTTCCTCAAAGTAGTTATTATACACCATTTATATATATACTTTCCCTAAATTATATTTCCAGAATATTACTTTTTCCTCAAATTATTCCTCAATATTATTATTTCCATAAATTACTTTTATTCTCCTGAAAATATTATTATTATTATTTTTTTCCATAATTATTTCTCTTTTCTTTCAGATTATTCCTCTTTCTTTTTTTTAATTTCGGTCTGGGCCAAATAGTGCTAGCCCAAACCATGTACAGTGCCAAGCCCAGGCCCCAACCAGGAGCCCAGACTCAAGCCCATGCGCAGGCCTGGAACTAGACCCAGTAGCCCAGCCCATACCCAACTCCACTCAACCCACACACAACCCACGACCCACACCCACTCCTAACCGGATCTAGCCGTGACCCGCGACCCATATCCGGGTCGTCTTCAACCCAAGGCTCACATTGGCAGAACGGCGGCGCGACACAGAACAGCGAGGCAGGGCGACGGGTCCAGAAGGTGGCGGCACGACGAGACGGGGCGTGCGAGCGCGAGAGCAGCTGGCGGCAGGCGGCGACGGTCTACTGGTGTCGGGTCTGACGGCGCGAAGGAGAAGATGCGAGGCGGCCTGCTCGTCGTCGGGTTCGGTTCTCCTCACGGCGGCTTGACTAGCAGCGACAGCGAACGGCAACACAGGAGAAAGGAGAGGAGGTGATGGCTGGTGCAGATGGTGTTGGTGTCGGCTGCGTGTTGGTGGTGGCGTGTGTTTTGTGTCGCCGGCGGTTGGTGATGGTCACGGTGGTGTGTGACGGGTTGTTGTGGTTTTTGTTTTTTTTTTTTTATATTTATGTATAACTAGTAGTATTATAGTGCAATTAACATCTGGGCAGGGATTTTTGTGCAGAGGGGAAAAATGGGTAGAAGGTGGGTGTCTGGGTTTTGCTTGCAGAAGCAAAGCAGAGGTAAGTGTGTTTTTTTTTTTTTATTTTTGCAGCGTGAGGAAAGGCACAAGTTAGGAAGCTGCCTGGAAAAATCAAGAAGGTGTAAGGAAGAAGAAATTGTTTGTCTTGCAGGAGAAGGAGAAGATTGCCAGGTGAAGCTTCATGGTGAAGAGGAAGCTTCCCATGGCAGAAGAAAAACGTGGTGCAAGTGTGTTACACACACTTGAGCGGGTATCATCCGGACCAGCAAATAACTAAAGTACCCTTATTACTTTATTTCTGGTCCATTCTTTCGAGGTTAAACCCGTCTTTCCTCGAAATTCCTGGACCCGAAAAATACCAACTCTGGTCTGTAAAATCCGCAGAAGAATCTACAACGTGGGGTAAGGGTAGGTTTCAGAATCCGATACATAATTTACCCTGAAATAATTACCCAAGATTATTTTCATTAGGTAAATTACTGTACAAAGCTTTTACAGTCCCGGTAAAACATAAATTTTTACCCGGGCCGTTACACTACCCCCACTTTGTCATCAGGAACGCCAAATCAAGCATTAATAAATAAAAAAAAAAGCCTAATTCATTCCCCCTTTTAGCCACTTTGAGCCAACACTTATGGTTAATTTTTTTATAATTATTTTCTGTAAACACTTCAATTTTATAATATCTTCTTTGACAAGTCATAGAATTTTTATATATATATATAGGTTATTTAATTATTTTAATATTATCCCTTTTTTACGGAGATTCATAATATATTAGAATTTTTAAAAGATAATAATTTTAAATTTTAAAAATAATTTTATCTTTAATGTTTTTTTTGCAATATATTACATAAATAATATTCTAATTCTTACTTTTTTTCATAATTTTTATATAAAAATTTGATAGTTATTTTACTATTTATTGTCTTATAATTTTTTTTTTTATTTTAAAAGGTTATTATATTGAGGAATATATTTATTAATTTGTTATTTTGTAAGAAATTGGTTGTTTATATCATGTTAATAGTTTTTATGATTATTTGTTATATTAATATTAAGCAACGATATATCTTTCTATCAATTCCGCCTTTAGTTCGTACTTTTAATGATATAGATAGATAGATTAATTCTATAAATTTATATAGGTATTGTTTCAAGCCTATAGAATATAGTGCTCTTGTGCTGCGCTACCGTTTGTCCTTGCTGAATGCTCCCCATTGGGAAATTTCAAGACTCTCCCATCCAAATAGACTGAAGCAATACCATTGTTGGAGTGCCCGCAGATTAGATACTTAACTTTCACCAGCGTGAAATCAATTTTGTAACAGAAATCTTAGCCATAAAAGGTCTTGCATTATGAATTATCTAGGGAGTTAAGAATTTTAGAAACTCCTCCCGATTACGCCTTATTGTTAGATAAGGATTGAAAAATTTATTATGGGACTCTATTATTATTAATTGTGAGCCTTATGTTAAGTTACTAAGGTTTTACTCTCCCTCTCCTTCTTAGTGAAAACCCTAGATCTACAACTTTGGTGCTTATGCCGACTTTCTTTCCGGCGGTAAGCCCCCACTATTGTTTCATTTAATTAGTTTTTTGTTTTCTTCCTTTTAGTTTTATTTATTAGTCCCCATTTTTCTAGATTTTTAGTATCCAGTTGTGGGTTAATTTTCTCCTTCAAGGAGCCCTCCTCACCTTCTTTGGTGATTATCGTTTTGGAGGTAAATTTGATTTGAAGGGTAGATTTTTATTTGTTGTTGAAATTTACTAACAAAGAGAAGTTTCACCCCACATGTATGCCTCATCTTTACCGGTTGGCTTGGTGGTTGTGGCACGGACTATGGTGGTTGTGGCACGGACTATACAGGTTATAATGGTTGTAGAGACACTCATCGTCGAAGTAGTGTGCCTTTGTAAATCCTCATTCGAAAAAGATAAATCTTGTGTAATTTTATGTATTAGGTTGAGAGAAATTCTTATTTCAATTTTTTCTTGAAAGCGTTTAGATTCAAAATTATGTAATTTCAGATCGCTAGATCCATTTCTTTGAAATGCTCCGCTCCTCAAAAGAAAACAAAAATCGTGAGCCTTGGTTAACAAAACATCTCTAAGGTTTCCAGATCTCCCTTGTTTATTTATCAAATTTACTCGGATCCCCTCCCTTGCTCGGGTTTATTTATTTTCCTATCAGTATCAAATTTACTGTAACCCGTGTTTGGTTTGGTTGGCGACAGTTCAAGCTAAATAATTTTGTGTTCTTACATGGGCCAATGGGCTAGACAGGTGTGAAGTACACAATTCGTCCATTCTTGTATATTTAAATTCTCCCTTCAATTGCCACCACGCCGATCTACCTTCTCTTCTTGTGAAAACAAAAGAAAACAAAAAGCAGCAAAATAATGGGAAGCCCTAGAAGAAAACGGACACAGATAACGACAGAATGGGCAGGAGGGGAGGAGGAGGTGGACAGACTCAGCAACCTCCCGGACGAGATCATCCACCACATCCTCTCCTTCCTCGACGACACCCCATCCGCCGTCAAAACCTGTGTCCTCTCCAAAAGATGGAAGCATCTCTGGACTTCCATCCCGGACCTCAGCTTCCACCACGTCAACTGGGCTTTCCTCATCCACACCTTCCTCCGCCGCGACCCCAACACTAAACTGCACAGCCTACGCCTCTATATCTGCTCCGATTACGCCCTCTACTCCGGCGTGGACGGCGTGGCATTAAGAAACTGGGCCGTTGACAATGCCGTCCGTTACGGTGTCAGGCACATCGACCTCTACCACAGGGACTACATCGATAGGTGCCCCGTCCCGTCGGCCTTGCTCGGTTGCCGTACGTTGAAAACCCTAACACTGCGTCATTTAGATGTCTCCGATCTTCTTTTATCGTCTTCTTGTTTTGGTGGAGTGACGGATTTGTGCCTCGAGGATTGTGTTTTTAATGGATGCTTCTGTGTTTCGGGAATCTTCCCTAATGTGGTAAACCTACGCCTCTTGCACCTTGAAGTAGTCAATGGTGTTATGGAGGTATCGGGCACCCTGCAGCTTGTATACCTTGACATGGTAGGGTTGGTTTGTGACAAAGTGAAGCTTTCTGCTCCTAACCTTCGAGGCTTCAGGTATTCCGACAATGGCAGTGTCATTAACGATTTCTTTGACATTGATCTGCCCTCTTTACGACGTGCAGAAGTTTTACTCTATGAAGATGGAAAAGCAGATAGGGTGTTCAAGCTTTTGTATGGGATTCGTAGTGTAGAATCTCTTGCAATAAGCATCGGGACACTTGAGGTATGCTAATTAAATTCCAACTTACTGGCGCCTGTTCTTACGTACTATGCCTTGCAATTAATAGTTAAATAGTTCTATATCTAGGACGACCAGGTTCAAATATTGGGATGTATGAAGCATGCGCAGTTCATGAGGTATCTAACTTCAGATAATTAAGTCTAGTACATATTAGTCTAATTGACTCGGACATTGTTCTGATATAAAAAACAAAAAAGTTATTTTTGTAATGCCTTGCAATTCATGTTTGTTTATTTAGGACAATGTTTGTGAAGTATGCACAATTGATAGGGTATCCACATTGGATTAAGTCCTGGAGACATTAGTCCTATTGACTCGGATAGTCTTCTAATATAAAAAAAAGAAGGGTACTAGCAGTACAAGAATTTGCATTTGCAATATGGTTTGGCTTTGCCATTTCGTTTGATGTTTTGATGTCCTATATATGTGTGTATGTGCCAGGCTTTGGACAAGGCTCGGTTGCTGAAGCATCAAACTTCTTCATTCAGTAAATTAACGTTCTTGAAATTGCTAGTGTCACCAAACAAATGTCGCCGGGTAGTACGCAAAGAAATAAAGGCTTACTTACTCAGTGGAACTCCTCGTTCACAAAGAGTGGATGTCGTTGTTGATCGTCTTCCATACTACCCTGCCGAGGATTAAAGGTTGTGGGTTGAACTTGATGTTCTAATTTCAGGTACATTAATTGAGTGGTTGCGCAAGTACGTAGCTTCAGTCTCTCCATTTCTATTCTTAATACTCTGTGCAACTTTGTAGTACTTGTGTGTGTTTAGTTTTCTTAGCAAAAGAAGGTTACGGTAGATGTCAGCTTTTTCTTCCAGCCACTTTCTTCTTATTGCTGCTTTGGTAGGTAACATAACTGGGTTTGCTAATCGCTATACATTAGTCACTTCTTTTGACATCTTATTCGCCAATGGGTGTTGCATACTTGCTTATTATGACCCAAACACTCCCAAAAAATGTATTCTGTTCCTTCTATATGCAGTCTCTTCCGAAAATGCACTGACCTCTCTGACTCTGAGGTCTGTTAATTATGATTCAGCTATTATTATTACCCTGTTGGTATGTGTAATGCCTTGAATTTATTGCTGCAAGTTTGTTTTTGCTCTTAGTTTTGACCTTGATTGGTTAATATTGTAGCTTCTCCAACTTTCTGAGTATATATGATCACAAAATATTTAGAACCATCAAGAACATAAATCACAAGATGTTTTGAACCATCAAGAACATAAAGTTCCTTCTAAATCATTTTTTATTTTTATCCCAGTTATTGTGAAGTTGTGGATCAGTGCTAATTAGAGAGTTTTAATCCTCTACAGTAGAAGAGCTTGCAATCAAAGTTCTTTTGCTGCCTCTTATTATTTGGCTATTTGCTGAGTATTAATTTTAGTGAGCTGAAATACGGAACTAATAGATGATAACCTGATCACATGCTTGAGCTTTTATTATTTAGCTTGCAAATCTACTTAATTCATGCAATTTATTATTATTATTATTATTATTATTATTATTATTATTATTATTATTATTATTATTATTTTTGTCTATGATATCTAATCACAATCTTTTTTTTCTGTGAAATTACATTTAATCACATTGGGCGTAATGGCATACCAAAACATTAACTTTAGGGTTCCAAAAGCATAGATGACATCTGCCCTTTTAATAGTCGTACCCTCATTTTTTTGTTGATTTTTGCCCAAATACAAAATCAACCACCTTCAATGCTTGATTTTGCTGTAAATAATTAATTATGTTTAATAATGAGTCCTACATCCTAAGTATTACTATTATACCAATGATATCTTTCCCTCAGTTTCGAAACAATTGTCCTGAGAAATAAAATAAAGGTTAGTAGTTTAGATTTTAGGACTAGGTTATTCATATTTTATTCCTAATTAACGCAGACAAAATAGAGGTATTTGTTATGTGATAGAAAAGACAAATATATATATATATATATATATATATATATATATATATATATATAAACTCAGCTAAAAAATCTCAATTAATTCTCATTGGGAATGGAGTTTTTCGAGAAGACAAATGCGTCAATTTTCGTAGGTGCTGGCCAGATTCACATGCCATGAGGCACGAGTACTTGTGTGGTGCAAACTAGGCGAGAGGGTAGGAAGTCGATGAAGAAACTTTCTACAGTCCAGTTAGTGTAAAAAGATCACACAGAGGTAAATGAGGTGAGTAGACAAGCAATTGGTGAGTTTGCAATTGATTTGCTGGCAATTGAAAGCAACAGTGCACCATGTGTTGTGGCACAGTTGCTGGGGTTGGCAGGAGCCACAAAACCTTTGAAGATTGATTTCTTAGAGGAGATCAAGCTTGGAAGTGCTTCACCGAAGGCAAGTCTAGAAAGTGAAGACAAGAAGACATATTCTTCACAAGGAGATTGTGATGGCTATGGTGGTGGAGACCGTGTAGAAACACAAGGTTGCAGGAAAAATAACCAAGGTGCATGTTCGTGTGTGGTGAAATGACAACCAGAGGTAGCCAGGTCAAAGAAAGTTTGGAGGTCTAAGAGATGGTGGATTCCAAGTACTTTAGGGGAGATTGTGGCATAGTACGGCCATTCATTGGCATGGTTAGGGAGCTCGAGAACTCACTCCTTTGCAATAGGAGTGTCCAAAGGCAAGTTAGAGTGTGAGCATCGGATGAAGTAATTCAGGAAGCGAGTTGCAGTCCATCATCAGATTGCAACGAAGACGTTACAAGAATAGGCGGTGGAGAATGTCACGGGACAGGAGCCCAAGGCACATGGGAAGCCCGCAAAGCCCGATTGTGTGTGTGGTAGTTGGGCTTATCTTATTTTAATTTGAAATGGCAATTCAAAGTTAGATAGAATAAGTGCTTATTTGAATTTAAGCTAGTTTGAATAATAGGTATAGTTTGAATTAGTTTGAATTGAAATAGGAGGGATAAGATATACTTGGTGTACCCCATGTTGCTTATATATAGTGGATGACATGAGGTGACATGAGGGGAAGATATGAGAGTGTATTGTATTCTTTACATCAATAATATGATACACAAAGCTTCTCTCAAATTCCTTTCTCCCTTCTCTTTTCATTCTCCCTATATTTGTGTTCATAGGTTGATCAAGCTGAGGCTTGAACTGCACGAGCATCTGCAATCTTAAACTCTGTGCAAACTCTGTGCCCATGACATTTTCGGCCACAATTTTATCTTACTAAAAAATGTTCAAAATAACATCAGCAATAAGTAAAAGGTAATCTAATATACTATATAATAACAAAGTCCTTGCTCAATGGGCTCTATTATATTATTTCGACATCTGGAATCATTACAACCCATAAACCAGACCATATCTAGATTTCAAACCCACATAAAAAACACAAATAGTTAACATGGACATATATTTATAGAAGTATTTTAAATATGGACATTAATAACGAAACGTTTCCGGCTTGATTGTGGCTATTAAGACCCACTTTTTATTTTTAAAAATGGTAAACCCATAATTGCCTATTTAAATCATTGAATTGATTTCTTAATGATTAAAAAGATACATGCTATAAAAGTATGTTACCTATTTCTTTTTTTTTTGGTTTCCCACCGGTATCCCGGGCTAGTCCACCTTTAAGGACTTTAATGGCACCGAACTAAATCCAGCTCGATTCAGGTGGCGCACCTAGGTAATGGTGGGTGAGTCTCCCAAATGAGGTTTTTCTGCGTACACGAGGACTCGAACCTGAGACCTTATTTAAGCGGAACAAGTCGCTTACCACTTGAACCAACCTCAATTGGTTCCTATTTCATTTTTTTATATACTAGAAGAGTATCCCAGTTGACTACTGGACTAATCTCTCCCCGTGTCTTGATGTGTCACCCTTATGAGGTGGATGAAAGCACTACCAATAGCACAATTTTCATACACCCGTTCCCACCAGAACTCGAAACCTGGACCATAGGGTTCAAAGGAAATGCAGTACGCTTTACCACTGCAACCTAATTGGTACGAAACCTATTTCATTTGTTCCTCTCCAAAATAAATTGGCCTCCCCCTTCCAATCTAAGTTAAACAACTTTTATGTTCTTATATATTCTATTACTATTTAGCTCGATTCAGCATGAATCTTGAAAGTAAAAAACTAAATATTTAAAATATCCTTTCTTTTTCAAGGTCATATTTTTTTTCATAAGCAATTTTATAACTAATTTTGTTTCATTAAATTGTTTGCAAGGAATTAAAAAGTGAACAAGGTTAAATATTATTAGTAAGTGATATTAATTTTTAGCAGTCTACTTTTCCCCCAATTGATTGTATTTTTAAATAATTTATAATGTTATTTTTTGTTTATGAACTTTAGGTCTTCCCCTGATTTTGTAGCTTTTTCCTCTGATTTATTTTGCTAATTTTTTTTACTATTCTTTCGAGGGACATGAAAAAATGCATTATGAAAGCTACAACATATGGAAGTCAAAACATTATTATTCCCTTACTATTGGAAAGGCAATTTTTGGTATATGAAAACTATTTTATTCAATTTGATATTGATTTTTTTTTTTTCAGACAAGGTAATGCATCATTCAATTGGTACTCATATCCATATTACCATTCCCCACCTCGCCTCCTCAATTGTCTTTCTTTCTTTGGCATTAATATTTCTTAAAAGGAAATAAAAAAATATTAAAAATACCGAGTTGGTGTTAGGTTTGGATTTGATCTATATTCTTTCACCCATTAATTAAAAATATTTCATGCATTCATTAAGCAATCAAAATTTGAACTTTTAAGATGGTACAGTTACAAGATGAATTGCAAACAATTTATGATTTTTTGTCACTACTTCCCAAGCTTCTTTCTTTATCTTTCCCTTTGATTTCACCTTATATAATTTACATTCTTCTCTTTTAACTTTTAAATCAAGTTTCTTCCTATGTTTTTCAAAGATTTTAGGTTGTTTTGTTTTTTCTTCTATACTAACTTTATGTTATTTTGTTGTGTTATTGCAATTTAAGCCAACTTGCTAACCTTACCTCTTTGTTAACAACTGAGATTGTAAATCAATGGTACGACTACGAGGTTTTTAAGGAGCCTACAATAGTGAAAGTAGAGTCCATAATGATGGGGGTGGAGTTTAATATAATGAGAATTTTGTATTTTAAAAATATAATCAAGTAGAGTCTAAGAGGTAGAAATGCCTATATTGTTTCAGAGTATCTTCATTTTTTAGTTAAGATGAGCAAATGTATAGAGGTTTGAGAAAATAAAACTAGATTTCATATTTAAAGCACAAATATAAAAAAATAAAAAAAATAATTATCATCATATCATAATATTTTAAAATAAAAAACTATTGTGTTGCATGGAACAATAATGAAAAAAATATCTTTGGGTAATAAAGAAAGAAGAGAGTAAACATAATAATTGAAAATATTTTTTAAAAGGATCATATTTCATAAAAGTAAAAAAAGAATCAATTAATATACGATTTATATAAAAGAAAGCAGAAGTAGAAAAAAAATAGAATTGTTTATAAACAAATTTAAAATCTAAATGGAGGAGAGAAATGTAAAAAAATATATATTGTTAATTAAACTCCAACCCTTGTAAGATGCTCGAGGTACGGGCACAACCCTTGTATAACAACAGTCTCGGAACAAAACGGATTCAAGAATCAAAATGATCAGGTAATACAAGGAATCAAATATATATTTATTTTGTAGACAACAGATTCAAGAATTAAAAAAATTTATCACAAATTGTTGGCCATTGCGATTTAGCTAACACCACGGAGGTATACTGATGCTGCGACTATTAGGACCCATCCAGGACGAGTTCATCCGTTGCCATTCTCTAGCGGGCCAAGACGCGGTGCTCACAAACTCACAACACGCTTCCCACAGTAGGCTTGCACAATTATCAGCTAACTGTGCTTATTTGGCATCAACAGAAGAATGGAGGTATGTCGATGCAGGGGAATGGGGAAAGCTTGCTGAGAAAACGAAAAAGAACACACAAATAAAAACGAATAACACCCACAAAAGGGGCCTTTCAAAACAACAAAAAATAGATTATCAGCATAACTTCCCTACAGCCTCTATCCCGACTATCTAGGCACAACATGCTTATGCATTCTGAGCCAATCTACGGGATGTTTATTTTCTTTGACTGACATGATGTCTTTTTTCTTAAATGATATTTTTGTTAATCCTTTTTAATCTTTTTTTCCTTTAAGCCTCAACTTAGCCTCATCACAACCCTGTGCAAGACCTTTTGATTCAATCTGAGAGTGTTCTATCCATTGGTGGAGATTGGAAAAGTAGTTGTACTTATGAGAATTGTTTTTAAATTCTTAATATCAGATTAATCTTCATACATGTGTTAGTAGGCAGGATGAGATCTGTCTAGTTATGCATTATTTAATTTGGGAATAATTTATTTTAGTATTTGCCTTGAAGAATAGGTTGACTTGGCACCCCTTTTATCACTTAAAGGCAATTTTGTGCATTCTTATTTTCGATTTTAGCTAATTTAAGAAGTGTGATTTTTTTTTTCCCTTGTCCTTATTTTTCATTGATTTTGCTTAGGGACAAGAAAAAATTCAAGTTTGGGGAACATATATTTTTGGCCTTTAATTAGTGGTTTTGGGTTTTATTTAATTATTTATTTGGTTTTTATATTTGGTTTGATTATCTCTCCTATTAGTTTTTTTGATGTTTTCATGTTTGAATTTGAAAAAAAGAATAATATTTGGAGGACAAGGATAATTGGTTCAAACTACTTATATGAATTTTAGGATAGCTTGAATATTTGTTCAAATTTGCAAAACCTGCCTGCGGAGCTATTCTAGCTTTGCAAATTTTTAAATTCTATTTATCTAAGATTACCTTTTAAGATAAATGGGAGATTTAGTTTGTAATTGATGATATTTTTTAAATTTTATCTCTGAATTTAAATTAAAGGTGTATCTTTGAATTATTTTAGATTTAGTTTTTAGTTTTGAATTTGAAAAGTGGTCATCCATATCCTATACAAGCCCTATAAATACCTTCTCTCATTCACTCACTCTAGAATTGCAACAATTTTCTACTAGAATTGCATAGGTTAAATATCAGAAATTTATCTTGAGGAAGGAAGATCTTCTAGTGAAGTACAAGCTATTAAGTTATTGTACATTAATGCCTTAGTTATTTCTTCACTAGTGAATACGAAGTTGAGAAAACTAAGTAGGGTTTAAGTTTCGTCACGAGAGTGGACTATTTATTCTGCGTTAGTCAACTTATCATTCAATAAATTTAGGAATTCAGGAGTTACATTAATTTGTGGATGCATACTACATGATTAGTCTCTACATGTTCTTAAAGTTAAGCATCAAAGAATAGGCAAGTGAATCCTCGAAGTAATTTTCCTCAAAAAAAAAAAATCCCCAAAGTAATAAACACTTCTGAATATTGAGATCTCTCAATTGTTTAAGTTCTTGTTTGTTTAAAAACACCATTAATTTTTATTTGCCTAGAAGATCACAAATTATTAAGCGAATAGGATTTAACTCGGTCCCAATCATAGGAGAGAGCAAAAATACCAAACCGACCGAACCATACTCCTACCAATTGAGTCGGTACGAGTTTCGATTTGAAAAGATGGCCAATACCACCTATTGGTACGGTACGTACCGTACATGCTTTGTTTGGTATGATCTCAATAAAATCGGTTCAGTTGAAACCGACAACAAAGTGAACCGATGGCTTAATCCAGACCTACCAATTGCTTGATAACCCCTTCTCTCTCACACACAATGATCACTCTCACAAATGAATAAATGTTTCCAACTAAAAAGTTCTTCTCGCATGCACTTTTCAATAATCCCTCTCAGTTTGAATTCTTCAACAATTCTACTCCTGCTTCTTTTAAATTCTTTAACCTAAATGTCGTAATTGAGTCTCAATTTCCTTCCAAATCCTCAGGTCTCCAATTTTTGCACTTAAAAAACTTTAGAAGAATTATCTGTCTTTGGATGTTTTTCAGTTTTTGATTTGCTAAAGGAAGTAATTAAAAAAAGACCCAATCTAACACTTTGACTTGATTTTGTTTGCTGTTTGAATTCACTAGGGAAGGGATTCTCGTTCTACTTCTGGCCGTCAAAAGAGGATATGATTTCAATATACGCTATCGTTTATGACTCACTAAATCGTGTTCGATCTAAATTTAGTTTCTACCATAAACAAACAAAACAAGCAAAGGATTGTGCTGTAAAATGTAATTTCTTTTCAAACTTTGCGCACTGTGAAATTGGTATCGGTACGACCTATTTCGAATCGCACCGACATTGTTTTCAATCAACATGCACCAATCTGTATATGAGAACCTCGGTAGAAGTACAACTCGGTATGGAGTGATAGTAAAAAATTTACTACCGATGTAAAAGTCCGCACGGTACCCGAGTCTCAGATGACGACCTTGAATGCTATAACTATTTATTTACTCGCAGAATTGCTTTCAATGCCTTTCCCACTTATTGTACGTTAAACATGCATAATAGTGTTGGATCTCTAGATAATACTAATAAGAAAAAAGAACAGCATAATTATGGGTTGCCAAGAGACCTATCTACAGCTTTCTGAAGAATCATGTCACTAAAAAACACCCATATACTTTTCAAGTACATGTTTCTCTCACATTCCTACACATTCCAATACTATGAGAAACAGAAGAAAGCATTTGTAATAGGATTGATAAAATAGGGACAAAAATACCCTACCTGTTTGATAACTAATCAGAAATAGTATCTTTCGAACTGCAAAGCAGGGTATTTAGAGGATGTCATGGAAATTTTCTTTCTAGGGTGTAAAGTCTTCCTTTATTTTCTACTATTTTCTTTCTAGGGTGTAAAGTCTTCCTTTATTTTCTGCTATTATTTGAAATCTAAAACTCTATTGTCGTAACGTTTCGAAGTTTTCTTGTTCAAAGGATTCTTAGGAGATCTTAATTAGTGTTTTCAACTAGGATTCAGAATCCTATTTTATCCAGGTTATCTATATACTTGAGTTCTATTTAAAAGACTCGTGATTTTCAATAAAAAGATAAATAAAAAATTCACGTTAATTTTCTGTTTTCTAAAAAATTAGTGATGTCTCTAATGAGACCACAAGGTCAGGGCAAGAGCAAGGCAGACAAGCCTGCCTTGTCCTCAAGACACATTGACGCGATCCTATCTAACAAAGCACAAGAAACATTAGTTTTTTAGCATAATCAGATGTTTAATTATAGCATAATCAGGGACAATTTGGTTACTTACTAATAAAGGACAAATGAGTGCCAAACCTTCACATATATAGTTTGAAGGTTTTCCCTGAACATGTGTGATGCTTGAAAGGGTTTGTGCATTGAGAAAAGCCCAACATTCTTTTGCAAGACAAATTATAAACCTTAACCCAAATCAGAAGTGGGCTATGGGGATTGATATGCAAAATTGTCATAGGACATTAAAACATACTTACAGTTTCAACCAAATAATAGAGAAAAGGATCCCCATGATGATTCACATAATTTATATAGGAAACCTTTGGAGCTAATCTATTTTCCTTCCTTGGCTAGGTAAGCTCAAGTATAAAACATCTGAAACTCACCATCTGATATCTTCGGAGTAGCCATTAACTCGTAAGAGATGTTGGCTACCATTAGAATCAACTACAATAAATTCTCTAGCAAGACTATCGGAGATAATCATCAGTTACTGTTTTCGTTTATTTTTAAGTAGGTTACTGTTCTCGCGTACTGTTTTCATGTTATTTTAGGTTTTCACTAACATAATGTAGTGTTCTAGCATAGGTTATTTTAGGTTTTCACTAACATAAATAAATTATGTTAGCTCTTGTTTTAATGGCCTTTTACCATCTTATTTTGACTGGGCGTCTCTAACAATTTTCATACCCTAATTTTCAAATTTTTGTTCTTATTTAATTCTGTTTGCCTATTCTTGCTAGAATTTTGTTATTTTGAGTTTTCTTGATCCTATTCTATTCTGCTCTACAAGACTTAAAGAGTATAGATTGAATACCATCCCTATTAACAGTATTTTGCATTGATATTGTTGGAATAAAACGATAAGTACACCCACAATGAGGTGCACAGTCATGATAGACTGTAGGAACCTTCACTAATGATGCAATATAATCTGTTCACCCAGAATGGGTGCAGGATAATTAGTGCTTTGCTATAAAGAAAACTGAAGGAATATTTCAACAACTAGGCAACCATATTTTTCCTATAAATTCCATATCCAACGGGTGATAGAGCAAGTCAGGAAAAAACCAAGGCAGACACAAACAGAAAACCTTGAGAGCACAGTAAAGGAGGGTTTAGGTTGTGGAGACTCGGAAGTCGATCCAACTAACCGTGACGACTTCCACCGACCGGTAAATCGAGCTAAGCTCCCGATCCTGCTTCCGCTCTATTGCTAGGAAATATAAGTAAGTTTCCTGCACTATGCATTCCTTCATTGGTAGCGGAGCTGAAAGGCTCGGTTTCTGGAATGACTGCAAGTATATGACATGCATCATTTTTTTTTTGCATGGTTGACTTTATTACCATGCATGCATTGATATGCTCTTGTGCAAATGAACTACATATATATTTTTTATGACATGTGCATATCATGAACAAAAACTGTGAAGAAACCAGGTTTAAGACCCCCTAAACCTGTGATGGTGATGCAAGCCTCTGGTGGCAGATGGTTGCTGTCGGGGCATGCGAGAAGTCACCAATTGTGGTGTTCTTCCCCACTGACGATATCTTCAGCCTCACAATTTAAGAACTTCAAGAAATTTTTTTTGTGTGTGTGAGAAGATGAAGACCCTTTTTTTTTTATTTTGTCAGTAAATTTTTTTTTTTGCAGCTGTGAGTGCAAAATAAGACTGATGAAGAATTGAAGACTGATGAAGTTGGAAATTTGTTTTCCTTAAAAGAGAAAAAAAAAGTTTGCAACACTGCCTGTTACCAGTAGTGCGTGATGCTTTCTTTGTTATACTGTGGGCATAATTTTTTTTATGGTTACAGCAGGTTATAACTATGGGCGTGAACTTTTTTTCTTGAAAAGTAAAAGATGCTTCATCCTTTTCATTTCTCCCATGCATTGTGTACAGTGCATTTGATAACGGTAAATTTTTAGTCTACAGGGCAAGTGGGTGCATGCGTTTTTTTTAAAAGGAGCAGCAAAGTTTTTTTTTAAAAAAGGGGAAGAATGTAGGCACTGAGTTTTGAACTCGTGACCTTAGGGAAGAATAAGCATGTCTTTACCACCAGACAAGGTTGATTGTTTTATTCAAGCAATATCGCAATCAATATATATACGTTGTGTATATTTGATGCTGTGATGATATGCTTTCTATGTTAATTAGTTTAACATCATAAATTTATGTGTTAATTAGTTTGACATTTAATATATGTGTTAATTTGTTTGACACCAAAATTATGCTTCAACAAATAAGTTTTATGAAAGCATAATTAAAATGCTTAGCTTAGTTAATTAGTTGGGCTAATTTTCTTTATGTATTTAACCTTAGGAAGATGATTGGGAACATAGTGATCTTTCGATTCCGGGTTAAACATATGTCTATTAGCTTAATTAATTATAGCTTTGCATAATAACATATATGTATGTGAACATTAAATCCTTGTATTTTATGATTCTAATTTTAGGTCTTTATTCTTTTGTGTAAAGAAAAAATGACTACTGCTGTAAGTGCAATTATCGAGGAGCTCAACAAAGGGTTGAAGCTAAATGGTGATAATTATGAAGTCTGGAGTGTGAAAATCCAGTATGTGCTGGAAGAGCAAGAGGCTCTTGAGGCAATAAATCATGTCATGGATGAGCCTGAAGCTGGCAATACGGCTCAGCATAGGCGTGACCGTGAAGCTTATGATGCTTGGAAGAAAAAGGATTCCACTGCTCGGCGTACGTTGCTGAGCGCAGTGGCAGAGGACATTTTCCTAGATTGCAAGGACCTTCCAAATGCTATGGCTATTTGGAATGGTTTGAAGACAAGTTACAGTACCTTATGTGTGACAAAGTTAAGGTCCTTGACAATCAAGTTTGATTCCTACAAGAAAAACCCAGGTCATACTATGAAACAACATATGAGGCATATGGCCAATATGATCAGGGAATTAAGGAATTCTGGGCATGTCCTAACTGATGAACAACAAATCCAAGCAATCATACGTTCTTTGCCCGATGACTGGGAGCAAATGAAAATGCATCTCACCCATAATGTTTGAATCAACAATTTGGAAGATGTCCGGAAGCACCTTGAGTTGGAAGAGGAAAGGCGTGAGCCTGGTAAGCCACATGCTGAATTGCGTATGGCAACTTCCAAGCCCAAGGGTGGTTCGAAGAGAAAGTATTGGGGAAAGAAAACTGGGCCAGCTCACTCGAAAAAGAAGCCCAAGACAGAACAACAAGGCCAAAAGAAGCGACGAAGTACCAATATGGCACGTGTGAAGTGCTATAACTGTAACCAAAAGGGTCACTATGCTCGTGATTGCACTGAGCCTAAGAAAAAGGTACTTTCAACTGCTTATACTAGTGAACTTTGTGTTCCTAGCTCTGTTTTTCTAACTGAATCTAATCCTATGTGGATTATAGACTCAGAAGCCACGGACCACATAGTGCGGGAACGTGATGCCTTTGTTGACTTTCGGCGAGTTACACGTGGAACAAAGTGGATATATGTAGGCAACGATTCAAAGGTTGCAGTAGAAGGAATTGGATCATGCAAGTTAGTCTTGCGTGCTGGGCGAGACCTTCTTCTACATGATGTTCTCTATGCTCCTTCGATTCTTCGAAACATTATTTCCGTCAAGACTTTATCTCGTTTGGGTTTTTTCTTTTTTTGACAACTCTGTTAAGTTGATTTTATGTTCAACTTTATTTGGCTTTGGTTATATGACTACGAGGATTTTATGGATTTGGATGATATTCATAATAATGCTTGTTTTTCCATGATTGTTTCTTCGCGTAATTATGACGTTGATACAAACTTATGGCATGCTAGACTTGGTCATATTGGCCAACAAAGGATGCAAAGGCTAGCAAAACAAGGTTTGCTTCTAGGCATCGAACAAGTGGAATTGTCTACTTGTGAATGTTGTCTAGCTGGAAAATCAGCACGAAAACCTTTCGGTAAAGCAACTAGAGCCAAATTTCCTTTGCAATTGGTCCATTCGGACATCTGTGGGCCCATGAACATTAGGGGCAGGCACGAAGCCTACTATTTCATCACATTTATAGATGACTATACTCGGTATGGTTATGTCTATTTGATTTCCCACAAATCAGAGGCATTAACGTGCTTCCAATGCTATATGAGCTTAGTGGAAAATCAACTGGACCGACAGATTAAGGCCATTCGAACTGATCATGGTCGTGAGTATCTCTCGGCACAATTTAAAGGCGTTTGTGATACAAAAGGGATAGCTCATCAGTTGACCATTCCCTACACTCCTTAAAAAATGGTGTTGCGGAGAGACGAAATAGAACGCTCCTTAAAATGGTTAGGTCAATGATGGCACAAGCTCAACTACCCATTACCTTTTGGGGTGATGCTCTATTAACAGCTGCCTATGTACTTAACCGAGTGCCTACCAAATAAGTTGCAACCATTCCATATGAGTTGTGGACTAATAGACAACCCGACCTAAGTGTTTTAGTAACTTTGGAAGTTGTGCTGCTTATATATATTATTTCTCTCTACTTGGCAAGATGTGCCTTCAGAGGACGACAAGTATCTTATGAGATACTCACTAACCTCGAGGGTTATATGTTTATAAGCCAGCAAAACAGTGGGAGCGTAACTGAGTGTAAGCCACAAGATGTCACATTCTTTGTGAATGAGTTTCCTAAGAAGGGTGAGGTAGGTTAAGGCCCATCTTTATTTGAGAAAGAGGATTAAGACATGAAAGGATTACTTCATTCGAGTGGGAGGATTTTAACAGATCATGAATTAGTTTCTCATCAATAAACTTCCTCATCATCAAGTTCGAATAAAAGTATTCTTGTTGTTCCAAGTGGGACCGATAAAGATAGATCTTGTTCTAAGTGGGAGCGAGAATAACGTTTTAATCCGAGTGGGAGCCATGTTGATTCAAATGGGAACAACATACCTGAATCACAATTCAGTGTGATTCTCATAAAATAGTGGGTCTTTTATGAAATTCCTACGAAATGAGCCTAGAAAAGGCTTTCTCAAAATTCTTCTAAAGGAAAATGGACAAAAGCAATCGAAGAAAAGATGGAATCAATGAGAGTCAATAAAGTTTAAGAACTGGTTATTCTCATTGAAGGACACAATGTCATTGGGAACAAATGTGTTCTCAAACGCAAGCTCAAAGCTGGCGGCATAGTTGAGAAATTTAAGACTCAACTAATAGGTAAAAGGTACACTACAGAAAGAGATAGAATCAATCTCGTTTTCTGTGAGTTTTACCTAGGTATGGATGTTTCTAGCTATTACTTCAAACTTAAAACCTTGGATCACGTCAAACGGATGTAAAAATTACATTTCTTAAATAGAGATTAAAATGAAACAAACTGTGTTTCATTGAAGAGGACCACAAACATAAGGTTTGTAGACTTCAAAGTCTATATTGGTCTTTTAATCCTCAAGGCATGTACCAAGTAAGTTTGTAATTAACATATAGTATGTATATGACATACTTATAGCTAGAAATGATATAGAGCTTAATCAACAAGGTAAAAGACCTAGTTGTCATCTCAGACGAGATAGATGATATGGATAAAGAATGCATATAAGCTTGAAATTAAGATTTCAAGATATTATTTCAAGAATTATAGTATTTCTTATAAGAGAATTACACTAATAAAGGTTTGAAATAATACAATATGCATCACAGTAATCCTATCTAAACTCCTATCAATAAATGCCATACTTTGAGAAATCGTGTGTCCTAAGACTCCTGATGAGAGTGATGAATAAGCCAAGTCCCATAACAAAGCGCAGTCGGGAGTTTGTTGTACACTATAGTGTATGATAGACTAGATATTGGTTAAGCAAATGGCTTAACAGATAGATGTCAATCTGACATAGGCCTAGCACATTACAAGCAGTTTTTTTTTTTAAAAAAAAGAGGATCATTGATGTCTAAGAAATTTTGCTGATTATATCTTTGTCACCAAGCAAGGAAAGGTCCTTCTTAGTTGAATACACAAGTCTTGATCATAGAAAAGATCTAGATGGTAGAAAAGTCTACATCTGGATATATATCTCCTTACTAAATGATGGCGCCATATCATAAAGTAGTAAGAAATGATCATGTGTATTATTGTTTGCAGTTGAGGCCAAATGTGTGGCTCTCGCTTAAGCAGTGTAAAAGTCATTTGGTTGAATGAGTTCTTGGATTATGTGATGAATAATGCATAGAACACTAATCTAGTGTTAGTCGACTATGATAGTGATGCTGTAATTTCATTGCCAAGAATGGTTAGTTTCACCAAATAAGTAGACATCTGATACAACTATGGAGATGGCATTGTTGTATGCAAGGTTGTGAATGTGAAGTATCTGTCTATAAGAGACAAGTGATCAGATGCACTGTTTAAGCTTTTGCCTTGGGATGTGTTTGTGTAACACATTAGGCACTAAAATCGTGTAGGCTTAAGTACTTCACTTTATGCTTATTATTTTCCCAAAACTCACAACCTGTGTTTAATATTCTTGCTATCAAATAAGTTGATTTACATACATATATATGGATGAATGTTATGTACATTCTTCATTTATTTGTTTAAGAGTATGTTGAGTAGACACGAGATTAGCCCTCTCACACGGATAACCGCCTCCATATCTTAGTGATAAGTGGAGAAGAGACAGATTTTAAGCGAAATTATCAGACGGATAATTTGAGAGCTTATGGCTTAAAATTATGAATGTCTATTGTATAATGACAGAAGGTCATTTTAACAGTGGAATACATTTACCAAGTCTACTTAGTGGGCCAGATGTGAGTTCAAGTTTATGTGTAGATCGAGGAACTCAAATTTGGACATATATGGTGTCTAAATATCATCTGTACAGCATTCCTTATGGAAAAGACATACGCTCCACGGGAAAGGAGAAAATGTTGTAGCACATGTTTCATACCATGTGCGTATTTTGGTGACCAAATGGGTTAACATAAGTTTAATCTCCGCTTATTGTTGTGTGAGACCCAGAGCCTTTATGGTGGCTCTATCGTGTACCCTCAGGACTCCGATCAGGTACTTGAGATTCAGCTTGATGTTTGCTATCTTAGTGTGTTGCCAAAGGACCATGGACACTGATTCGATCTGGCGGGACATGTCTAGAAAAGCATGTTTAGTTGAGTTAAGAGGATCGTGAGAAGAGGAAGATCATTGACCGAAATCACATTAGTTTGTATTCAATGGTGCACCAGTTATGACTTATGGTTATAATTGTGAATACAATGTATCTTAATAAGAGAGATCTTCGGTAGATTTCTAATGTGATTTATGATCTAGGGTACTTGCGTACTTTCTGATCTACTTAAAGTTTTTTATGAGAGGCTATATATTCCTAACAGATGTATAGCTTTTGACTCTCAAAGTATGCTGGTCGCACATTCTACTTCCCTGTATGAAATTCTGTGACTCTGAGAGAATTTGTTTCTCATGATTGTTGTATGTGTGCACTCCCATTATGTGTGAGTGGGAGATGTTGGAATAAAACGATAAATACACCCACAATGAGGTGCACAGTCATGATAGACTGTAAGGACCTTCACTAATGATGCAATATAATCTGTTCACCCACAATGGGTGCAGGATAATTAGTGCTTTGCTATCAAGAAAAGTGAAGGAATGTTTCAACAACCAGGTAACCATATTTTTCCTATAAATTGCTTATCCAACGGGTGATAGAGCAAGCCAGGGAAAAACCAAGGCAGACACATACAGAAAACCTTGAGAGCACAGTAAAGGAGGGTTTAGGTTGTGGAGACTCGGAAGTCGATCCAACTAACCGTGACGACTTCCACCGACCGGTAAATCGAGCTAAGCTCCCGATCCTGCTTCCGCTGTATTGCTAGGAAATATAAGTAAGTTTCCTGCACTATGCATTCCTTCAGATATATTATGTTAGAACAATAGCCCTTCGCTAGAGGGGGGGTGAATAGCGATAATTGAATAAAATCGAATTAAGCAGGAATTGAATGCGGAATTAAAAGAATGAAGGACACAAGAGATTTATCCTGGTTCACACACACTCTACTAGTGTGGCTAATCCAGCCCTTCAAGTCTCACTTGAAGATTTCACTATCTATGTTAAGCTTACG
>JAKUCV010000743.1:2302-19901 GCA_028386065.3 Turnera subulata
AGATGTTGGAAAATAGTGAGTCCACCCATAAGGGGTGCTCACTTAAGCCCAATTGGGGCCCAACTATGCTATATATAAGCCACCACAAAGGGGAGGCTAATATACTGGTACAACAGACAACACAAATAACCTGCATACTGTATTCTAGGGTTTAGACCGTGGAAACTAGGAGGCCGATCCGACACACTGTGACGGTCTCTACCGACCAGTAATCCAAGCCGTGGCTCCCGATCCTGACGACGCTTCCGCTTCACTCAGATAAGTCCCCTTATCTATTATATGTATATGCATGATGAAATCCTTCAGCATGACCAAAGGGGTTAGGGTAAACACCGGCTGTTTTCTTTTGCCTAGATTTAAATGTACTACCGATTTATCCAATCCAAAAATTGGGGGAGGAGGTCTGATTTCTAAAATTGCATTTTACTATAATTGTGACCTTTTCCGGTACTTTGTTCTTCCCGGTTCCACTACACTAGGAATGGACACGATGAAATGCAATTGCACGATGAAAACACACACGGAGGGGTTGCACACACTGTTTCCATGCAGGCTGGTGCGAGTGCTGCTACTGCCGATCCCGTGACGGATTTGAGCCCACTAGCACCTTCTCTTCCTGTTTTTTAGAGAGCCTTGGTGTGCCTTGAGCGGTTGCCGGAGCTATTCGAGGATTTTCAGCGCTTGGCAGCACGCCAAGCCCGTGCCGATGAGCGGCAGACTTCCTCACAGGTTTAATTTCAGTTGTTTGAGGATGATATGCGGGAGATCCTTTGGCGGCTTGGTCCTTGTCTTCGCCAAATCTGGGATGCCCTTGGTGTTTGAATGATGTTGTTTTCCAGTATTTCAGTTCTGTTTTATTTTACAGACTTTGTCTGCACTTTTCTTTTGCTAATAACTGTTGCTGCCCCTACTTTGTTTTTTGACAGATTTCCCTTATTTTGGTGTAGTGAGGACATTGCAAATCTTTAAGTTTGGGGTGGCTATTTACCTTATTTTGCCTATTTCGTTTCAGCTTTCCTTTTTATTATGTTTCGCTTTATTTTCATTTAATGCATGAATAAAATTTTTCTTTCAGTTCATGTTTTGCCTGAATTTCTTTGAATAACGTTTTTGCAAGTCACAGAAACCATTAGGCTTAATTGGGCTCGATACGACGCAAGTGCATAGATTTTCAAAATTTTTCTTTCGTATGTCCGCTTGCACGAATATTTGGGACAAGTTCTCAAATGGTCGAGTTAAGCCTTGTGGGTAAATTTTCCTGTTTGGTTTAAATTTTGCTTTTAACCTCTTGACTTTGCTTATTTTTGTTTTAACATATTTGGCATAGAACTTTTGTGTCTTAAAACAGGTTCACAACTCGATCAAAGCGAAATTAGTACAAGGATTGTTTTTCGGGGATAGGAATAAGGCATTCTTTCGCAGCCCACACTAAACACATAGCCTACCCATGTATATATATTTACCCTCGTAAACCAATTCGAGCCTTTTTCTGATAGCCATTTTTTGGTTGGTAAACCCACATTCACCACCTATACCCTTTGAACCTATGGCTATCACCATATTTTTCACAGATACTTTCCCATGTGCATTTGCTCAAATTCATCTTTCGTTAATATATGCCTAACGTCCAGATAAGGGGTGGTTCGTCTACACACAGGCACAACATAAGCAGCCTGTGTTGACATTGGAGAGATCATTTGTCTACACCTTCAAAGAAAAAAAAAGAGAGGATACTTCACAAAAAAAGAAAAGAAACGACACAAAGTTGATGTACCTCATGAAAAGGAAAAAAAGAGAAAAGGAAGAAGGCAACAAAAACTCTCCATGGCACACACAATGATCTTTAGAGTCACCCCGAAGACATCCTGCACGGCTATGTTGCGGTAAAATATCCTTTTGGACAATTACATCTTTTGAATTCCTTTTTCCCTTTCCTTCCTAAACATAACCCAGACCTCATTTCAACCCGTATAAAAGACCTTTTGATCCTTGTAATTCTATCCTTATCATTAGTGGAGACCGGGAAATGAATCTGCATATTTGACCCCATTTTTCGTTGTTATAAGAATCCCAAATTCATCAAACAAAGAGGGAAGTCATGAATTTAAATCAATGGGATTAATTGCCTAACAAAGTGCATTTTTGGATCATTTTGGCACTTGTTCTCACGCTTCTTGCAGGTTGGATTCCGAGGCTTCCTTCGCGACTTTGTGGTGACTTTTCATGTAATTTTGGCCAGTTAGGGTCCAATGACTCCAACGAGGAAGACGTGTTCATCCCGGTTTTTCACAATAATTGCTTGCAGACAAGCAAAATCTTAAGTTTGGAGTGATGATGAGTGCGCATTTTGCACTCATTTCACGGGTTCTTTCAATGGTTTTTAGCTTGTAAAATATTATTTATTTCATTAATCCCTCTTGTTTTTGGCATTTTTCTCCCCTTTTATCTTTATATTTATTTTTCTTCAAATTTTTAATATTTTTACAGAATTTAGAAATAAAGTTGGATTTTTCGGACAAGATGGGCAGATCCAGCATACGCTGCCCATGTGAATTATTTCAGCATGGGCAACCTACAGACACGTAGCAAGACAAGATGAAGCCCAAGGTTCCTTACAAGAACAGTCCAGAATCATGATGGACCCATTCATGCTGCCCCAAAGCCGATTGACAACAAGAAAGGAAGAAAGAAGTGAAAAAGCCCAAACCTTGAAGAACCTATCACATGAAAAGCATATCCAGTTGTGTCATGTTTGTGGCTTTTCTTTGCTGATGTCATCCAAGAGGAATTGGTCCAGGTGCATGTGGTGTCTCATGTATGAAACAAGGGCAACACTCACGTTGCATGAAAAATGGAGGGAAGAGTTAGCCCTGGTTGCTAATTTTGGACCAAGAGAAGTGGTCCACCACTTCCTAATTTTGGCGCAAAGAAGGGAGGCCACACAGGCTCCTCTTTTGTCTCTTCTGGACCATAATTCCAGCCACGCATCGTACTCTCCCTTCACTATATAAAGGACCACACACGAAGACAAAGGCATCAAGTTCTACACCCAGCTCAAATCGGCAAAAACACAAAAAATAGCTTAGGAATTGTACTTTCCTTTACTTTGTAGCTTTTGGAAGATTTTTAGCTTGGAGAATTGTCTCTTTTGGTTCAAGGTTGGCTCCAATTTCTTGTAAGTTTACTCTTGAATTAATCATGATGAACTATTTCCAAGTATTTGTTGTTTTCTTTAAGGCTATGTCTTGCTAGAATTCTTGTCTAGGATTAGGGAGTGAACTTGTTAATGTTTCCATGCACATTTAATTAAGTTTTATTTCTGAATTTATTCTCTTTTAATTTGGGTAATGAAACTTCACTATTTTAGTTGCTTGATCACCAATTAACATAAATTTATAATAGGGAAACATTAAGTGACAACGTCGTTTGCCTATAGAAAAACATTAACAGGACTTTAAAAACCGACCTCGAGGGAGGCGTGATTTTTATTGGAGATTAAGTAGGTAAATTTCTTAATGCTCTTAGTTTATTTTATCACTGGTAAATGGATAGTGGAAATAAATTAGGAAGGGATTTTACGGTACTACGAGAGTAGGTTATCGATCTAGCTTAGATTTACCGTTTCTTTTAAAAGAGTTTATTTTTAGTTTTAATTCACATATTTTATGGGCTAGTTGTGTGGTGACAGGACATAGTTTGCTTATGCGAAGCTTAATTGCTTGGAAATGCTGGCAAGGAATTCCCCGAAGTCCTAGATGTTTAATATTAATGATTCTAATCGTCTTTAATCACTTTAGTTTTCCAATTCAAACATCAAACTCCCCATTTTAATTATTCCTCTAGATAATCATAAATTGCTCGGTTAAGCAGTTATTAGCAAAGATCCCTGTGAGATGACCCTGTGTGCTACAACAAACTTGTATACTTGCAGGAACATCTTGGATGCAGTATTGTTGGCCTCTGAATTTTTGGACTCCCTAAAGAAGAGTAAGGAACCCACGGTTATATGGAAGCTTGACTTCCAAAAAGCTTATGATTCAATTTCTTGGGGATACTTATTTCAAGTGATGGAGTTTGTGGGATTCCCATAGAGCTGGATTCTTTTGATCAGAGAGTGCCTACAGTCATCTACTCTTGTCGTGTTCATCAATGGTCCACCAACCTCTTAATTCAGCATGAGAAAAGGGAAAAAACAGGGGGACCCTCTTTCCCCATTTTTGTTCTCGATTGCTGCAGAGGGATTGTGAGTCTCTACTGACTCTGCTATTGCAAACGGGCTTATGTAGTATCTCAGTATCTACGGCATACCAGCTAATCTGACTCAGTTTGCGAATGATACACTTATAATGGCTAAAGCTGAAGTCCCTTCTCTCCTCAACCTCAAAAGAGTACTTCGCTGCTTCGAACTCTTGTCAGGACTAAGGATTAACTTCTTCAAAAGCAGTGTAATAGGGGGTCAATATTGACAGTGTGACTACCAAAAACATAGCTGACCTCCTCCTTTGCAAAGTAGAGAAGTTACCATTTAAATACCTATGTTTGCCCCTTGGTGCAAATATGAAGAAGCTTGTAAGCTGGGAACCAGTGTTTGAGAAATTCAAAAGGAAGTTGAAAGCATGGAAGTCAAAATTTCTCTCTTCAGCTGGACGTGTCTTGTTGATTAAAATCACACTTTCATCTCTTCCATTTTTTTACATGTCTATTTTTAGGATACTCGCAAGAGTTTCTAAAAGACTAGGGGTTTTTAGTACAGTTGGTACCCAACTTTCTTACGTTGGGTCAATCATGTACCTACAACTTTTCTCGAGACATTTATGTACCTGAAGTTTTAGCGGGCAGGTCAGTCATGGGTCTCGGGCGGGGCATGTGCTGACGTGGTTTCTGCCCGATTTTGGGCTGCTGCCCGTGGCTCAAAACGACGTAGTATCACCACGATACGACGTCATTTAGCATCCATGTGGCGGGTGTGGGTCCCACCATTCTCCCAGTAGCTTTTCACCCAGTTCTTGCCTAATTCGAGAGGTTAAACCGAAGAATTAAAAGACCCAATACGTTTAAAGTTCATTAAGTGTTAATTTTTCTACACTATATATAGAAAATAAAAAGGTCATAAATTACCTATTATTAATTAATAAATGTACAAATTAATAATTTTGGGATCCAACAACTAAAACTCAGCAAATTATTAATCAAGATTTTATTTTTGTATTTTTATATAACTCTCCAAACAACCCAAATTCTAAAAGCTTTATTCGATTGTTTTTTAAAAAAAGAACAACTGCCACGATTAAATTAAAATAGAAGAACACAGTTTAAAAAATTATTTTTTCTCTTAATAATCAGATAATGATATAAAAATTAATTAATATGAACCACCATTTTAATATCTTGTACTAGTTATAAAAAAATACTACATCCGGATGGATTGGGGAAAAATAATTTAAAATAAATACTAAAATAAATACATCCAATAAATCAACTTATTATCAAATTAGTATAGTAGTCAAATATACACAAAAAAAAGCCACCACTCTCTCTTTGATTTTTTTTCCACCAAAAAGAGCCCCAATTAAACTAAATGGAAAACCATAATTTCTCAAATCCCTCCCACTACCTCCATCGCCGCCGTAAAAAAAAAAAAAAAATTCCACCACCATCTCCATCGCTTTTTCTTCCTGCGACCATGAATGCCCACCTTAGCCAGCACCACCTCCTCAACAAAAACCCAATAAACTCAACAGCAACCACGGAATGTATGATTTATTTCTTGGGATGGGATTCTTCAGCCTCCGCCCAGATCCAATGGGGATGGATTGGTGGTGTTGGATTCGACGGAATTGTTGACATGCTGGTGGCTCAGATTTTATTTTTTTTAGGGGGATGTGGTCCGTTCCGATCGAGGACGAGTTGTGAGTGAGGCTAACTTGAGGGGGCGGGTGGGAGTAGGACGGTTTGTTGGCGTTGGTGGTGGTGGTTGGTCGAGATTTTAAGGCGCGGAATCGGCGGTCGAGATCGGGGAGGTAATTGGGTGCGACGCAGGACATGTGGGAATCCACGGAGAGGTTTAGGAGCAACTCGTCTTGTGCTGATTGGAGGAGCTGATCCACTTCATAGTCATCGCTCCTCTGATTGACCACTCCCGCTCTTGTGCTGCTCGTCGTCTTCTTCTTCCTCCCGTTTCTCATCTCTCTCTCTCTCTCTCTCTCTGTCTTTTTTCAGATTCTTCGCTCTCTAGTTTGTGTCCTCTGCTTTTCTTGGCATTGTATGTGAAGATGAGGGGAGCGTAGTGGTGGTGGTCTCAGATTTGCAGGAGGTGGTGGTGATGTTTGAATTTGCAGGCGGAGGTGTTCTTGTTGGTTTTTTTATATATATATAAAAGATGATTGACGGGAATGATTAAGAGAAGATTTAGATGAGTAGGAGGAGAAGTCCTAGTGTAATTCGTATGTGAATCCTTTAATTTTAATCATACTGTAATTATGATTATTATTAAAAATTCAATTTTTAAATTTAGAAACAAATTAAGTACATAATCAAGGAAAAAACTTTGGACGTGATGCGTATGTTAATCTCTTTCTTCGGGTAGTCAATCTCTAATTTTGAAATAAATATATTTTGTTTACATGAAAATTACGGTGAGATTGGTTTTAAAATAAATACCTTTTAAAATTTAGAGAAGATTAAGGAGAATATTTTGGAGGAAAAGTAGGAATTTGTCAATCTTTGATTTTAATGTGTAATAATAATAAATATCATTTTTTAAAATTTAATTTGGGTAAGTCTTAAACCGATTGAGAACCAGGGAAGAACCGGGTTGGAAGTTGGGGGTAGAACTGTGTTGGAAGTTGGGTGAGGCACTGGGAAATAAATGGGACCCATATTTGACACGTGGACATGAAATGACGTCGTACCATGGTGATACTACGTCGTTTTGAGCCACGGGCAGCAGCCCAAAATCGGGCAGAAACCACGTCAGCACATGCCCCGCCCGAGACTCATGACTGACCTGCCCGCTAAAACTCCAGGTACATAAATGTCTCGGGAAAAGTTGTAGGTACATGATTGACCCAACGTAAGAAAGTTGGGTACCAACTGTGCCAAAAATCCAAAAGACTGGCATAGATCCAGAGAAAAATTCTATGGGGGAGGATGCGAGGAACGATGGAGGCTATGTTGGGTGGCTTGGGATAAGGTGGCCAAGCCAAAACATTTCGGTGGGTTAGGTATTGATTCTTTACAAATTAAGAACAATAACCTATGTTTCAATTGGTACTGGAGATTTCTACATGAGGAAGAGACTGAGTGGAGGAGACTCATTAAAGCCAAGTGTTTGAAGGATACAAGTTAGCTTAAACCGGTCTTTTCACAACATAAGATGTCACCTCTTTGGAGAGATGTGATAAGATATTCTGATGATCATACCAAACCAAATTTCTCCCTGAAAGACAATATTTTTCTGCAGGTGTGAACCGGGTCTAGAGTCTCCTTCTGGAATGATAAATGGTCCTCCCTTGGCATCCTAAGTGATAAACTGCCTCATCTATATGCGTTGTCTGTATGCCAAGATGCCACCCTTGCAGACTTTGCACTCAAGATGCCACTGTCCTCTGCGAATGTATGGCGAAGGGAACTTCATGCATGGGAGAGTGATGATTGTAGAAAACTCGATGAGGAAATCCAAAAAGTTTCATTTAATTCGAGTCAGGTTGATTGTTGGACTTGGGGTTCGAGGAAAAGCCAAGATTACTCTGTGAAAATAGGGAAGGAATTTATTATTAACGCCACCATGCGGAAAGTCATGCCTATCAATGTCTGGATGCATCTTTATCCACCAAAGATTGAGTGCTTTCTTTGGGAAGCTTTTTATGAGGGAGTGGCAGTTAGAGAAAACCTAGCTAGGAGGAGAATAATTCTCCTTGATCAAGCCATATGTGCTCCATGTTCCCAAGAGGTAGAATCTTGCTCTCATCTGTTTTTGCATTACCCACTTTCTTGGAAGTTTTGGAACACTCTATGTAATTGGTGGGAATTGTCATGGATTGCACCACATGATGCCGTGGTTTCTCAGTGGCCATCGCTGGAGGTCTCTTCCGCAAGAAGAGCTGTGTGGATGATGCCGGGCTACTCCATGGTTTGGTCTTTATGGACAGCAAGAAACAAGTTGGTTTTCAACAATGAAGCCATAAAATGGGACTACCTTTTCGATATCACAGTGACTACAGTGTTTTGGTGGTTTAAGTCCCTGCAACCAAACTTTCCACACTCACACAACAGCATACTGACATCGGTTGAAACATTGAAACAGTGGAAGGGTGTTTATAGGAAGTTCGTCTAATGCTAGCCAAGTGATCTGCATTATCTGCTGCCCATCAGCTACCCTTTAATCTTATTCAGTGAAACAAAGTGTGTCTTTCTCCCTGTCATTGGCTCAATGACCTTTTCTCCCTCAAGAATTCTTTGTACCTGTACCTTACTCTTTTATTCATCTAGTGAATAAAGTTTCGATTAGCATCAAAAAAAAAAAAAAAAATTGAATGAAACATTAATTAGTATATTCCAAGAAACTTATCCGAGTTTGCTGAGGAGCAGTCTATTTCTGGTCATAATTTGTGATTATTTGCTTCCAATGACAAGGAAATCACAACAATTAGGGCTCCGAAGTTGGGATTGATATCATCCGAGAGATGATCAAGAATTAGTGTGGAGATCAAATACTTCTCTGGCAATTGTTTTTCCAAGAAATTGGAGTTTTGTTTGGTTTGCAAAGAGGGAGTAGGACTTGGCCACTCAGGGCCAGCATAAGCTTGTTTGGAGTTCTATTTCAAAACTAATTATTATATAGACTTTTGTTTTTAAAGAAAGAAGCCTTTTGAAAAAATCATCAACTTTTTTATTCACAAAGTTATAAGTGTAAACGCTGTATATGGTATTGTCTTTCTGATCTTTTAGCTTGGAATAATGATATTATAACAAGTCATCTATATGATATTCTACCAACATCACTATACTTTTAAAAAGGAGAATTTTATCATCGTGGAACGAATCGCTTGGTATAATCGGTGGTGAAGAGTAATTGACATCCCTCAGTAATTCTTATTAACAATAAGTTCAACAAGTTCCCTACTAGCTACTCCATGGTTAACCTGTTTTCAAAGAAAGTTTAGATCATCTACTGGAATCAAACAAGGGGGCTTATAGTGATATTTATATATAGATTATCTATAAAAAAATGGTGAGTTTGAATTCTCAACCGAATAGGAATCCTGATTGAATCTCAACCAACTAAGCGAACTCTTGTTCTCTATCAAGGAGTATACATTTGTGATTTTTCTTTTGACCATTTGCAACTTTTTGGATCTTAGTAATTCAGGCAGCCGCCGGTCCTGCAGTGGATTAGTTGTTCATGGGTAATTGACATCCAATTTTCTTGGTAAATTAGACTCTTGACTTATTGACTTCAGTAGGAAATATTGTCTACCTCAGGTATGCAACCAGTAGCTATAGGTAAGCTGATCTTCACACCCTTATATAGTACTTCCTAGTGTCTATTCACATATATATGGTGAATGATTCGGTGCTGCCCCTTGTTGGGTATGCACCAATACATACCCCACGTGTTGCTTTGTGATAGGGCCACGTGGCAATAACTTTTCCACCTTGGAAAATGAAAAAATACTTTTAATAAATATCTATTGTGTTTTATTAGGTCCCTTAAGTTTTTAAAAATTTTATAGTTACTCCTGTTAACGGAACAAGTTTTTTTTTTTTTTGTCGAAAGGGGTAAAAAAATATTAATATAAACCGAGTACAACATACATATTAGCACAAATTATACTGCTAAAAATATGAAAAACAACATAATTAAAAGCCACAAACATGGAGGAATAAATCCCCAAACAAAGCATGAATTATACGGAACAAGTATTATGTTGTTCCTGTTAACACGATTGAAGTTTGTTTCAAATTTATCCCCAATTAACTAATTTCAAACCCTAAATTCCTCAATTCTTTTTCCTCTCCTCTCCTCTCCTCTCCTCATCGTGTCGATCAATCACCCCCAATTAACCAGTTCGAAATCCCTAATCCCTCAATTCATTTTCCTCTCCTCTCCTCGTCGTCGATCAACGGCGGCACTGTGGGCCCTTCCTTCCCCAACCTGTAAGACAACTTGTAGAATACTTGTGATGTTTTTAGCTTGCTGTTTTTGTTATTTTATGGGCTTGTTCCTCCTCTTTCTTGTTCTGTTCTCTCTCTTGAACCAATTTCACCATTGCTTCTTGTTTTTTTGTTCTTATTGACTGTTTTTGTCCGCTGCCTATCTGCATTAATTTGGTAAGCAGTTTTGTTCGTTTGGTTGATTAGACTCCATTTTCCATGCTTTGGGAGGAATTTAAAAGTTAGAAGCAGGAACCTTTTTTTTTAAGCAGAAGCAGGAACCTTTTTTTGGTGAAGTAAAAACAGGAACTTGTTTGTCTTGGATTTTTTAGTTTAGGCTCTTAATAAGCAGTTGAAAAGGATGGTTTATAGCATATGTAGTATGAATCTTCTAAATAAAGGAAATGATGTTTCCCCCTATCCATTAAGGCACTCTATGTATTGGCTTTTGCTAGAAAGTTCAATTGTCATAAACGAAATACTGTCTGTGACACACTTTTACCCATAAAAGTTTTCAAAGAAAGACAAAAGCCTAATTAATCTCACGATCGTTCCTTCATCTGGTTAGTAGGTAAGGCCTTAATTAATTTTCATATGTTTCTTGCAACCCAATTACTGGAGTAGTAAGTAACAATCTGTGTCTTTTAACACATTGAAAGCTTTTCTCTACTGTTATATATTTGAACCCTTTTCATCCTTCATTATTGTTAATTACTTTTACGTGCATCATTTCAAAAACATCCAAAGCCTCCTTAGCCATCCGCTCACCCGCATATCCAGAAATCATGGTTGCCCAAAAGACGGTGTTCCTGTCGGGCATTTCATCGAATACCTTGCGCCCTTAAGACACAAACCCAGATTTACAATACATGCCAAGCAAAGAACTCCCAACAAACACATCATCAAGACTTGCCAATTTCATAGCCAGCGCATGACTTTGCTGCCCGCAAAAGACATCGGCCAAATTCGACGCGACAGCGAATACATCATATAATAAGTATACATTGAACAGTTATGATATATAAACTCTATCAACAAGCAAAATTCAAAGATATGATACATGAAAAAGCGATAAACCGTGATAGCTCCCTGACACAAAGTGAGAAGTATTACAGGCTGGGGAAGGAAGGGCCCACAGTGCCGCCGTTGATCGACGACGAGGAGAGGAGAGGAAAATGAATTGAGAGATTAGGGGTTTCGAACTGGTTAATTGGGGGTGATAGATCGACACGATGAGGAGAGGAGAGGAGAGGAAAAAGAATTGAGGAATTAAGGGTTTGAAATTAGTTAATTGGGGATAAAATTGAAACAAACTTCAATCGTGTTAGAACAACATAATACTTGTTCCGTTAACAGTAGTAAGGAGTAACTATAAATTTTGAAAAACTTAAGGGACCTAATAAAACACAATAGATATTTATTAAAAGTATTTTTTTCATTTTCCAGGGTGAAAATATTATTGCCACGTGGCCTTATCACAAAGCAACACGTGGGATATGTATTGGTTCACACCCTTATATAGTACTTCCTAGTGTCTATTCACATATATATATATAGGTGAGCACTTCGTTGCTGCCCCTTGTTGGGTATGTACAATTACATACCTCCACGTGGTGCGTTTCGACAGGAACACGTGGCAGATTTTTTATCTATTTTCAAAAATCAAAAATTATTTTTAATAAAATTAATTTTTATTAGACCCTTAAAAGATTATAACACATCTGGGTAACTTTTCTTTCTCTTTTCCAAACTTTCTTCTTCAAATTAAACAAATTTCAAATCCCTAATTGTTGGTTCCTCAATCCCCAACTTCAATCTCCTCTCCTCTGTTCATCATCAACCTCAATCCTTTCTCTTCTCCTCGTCATCAACCTGAAACCATTCTGGTCTTGTAAATCTTCTTACTTACAGAGTCTATCAACTTGATATCGCTATAACATCGTTTCATTACATTGTACAAAAAAGACGAAACACAAGAAAATCATGACCCTCACGTATACAAATTAATGCATGATTCAGAAATTCCACGGCAATGGCAGACTAGTTTCTACATCCAGTGGCCCCTATAACACCACGATATGCGTTATATATCAAAAGATAAAATCGAACACTGACTTGATGTTTGACTTTGAGATAAGGTTTTGAGTTGGATATGATACATACTAGAATTGATTATTTGTTCTGTATATGTTGCTGGTTGCCAATTTTTTATTGTTATGAATAACAATTAAAGCCTGTGCAAAAAACAAATTTGTATATAGCTTGATGTTGATGACGAGGAGAGGAGAGGAGAGAAGAGGGGATTGAAGTTGGAGATTGAGGAACCAATAATTAGGGATTTGAAAATTGTTTAATTTGGAGAAAAAAATTTGGAAGAGAAGAAGAGAAGTCTTCATTATATTTGTTTTTAATCCCAGTTAAGTAGTTAACAGATGCTACCCGTGTGTGGAGTATATTTTGTAATCTTTTAAAAATCTAATAAAAAAGAAAATATATTTATTGAAAATAATTTTTTATTTTCTAAAATAAAAAAAACTGCCACGTGTCCATGTCAAAATGCATTACGTGGGATATGTAATTGTGCATACCCAACAAGGGGCAGCACCGAATCATTTACCATATATATATATAAATAAGCGTTGATGCAATATGCCTACGAAAATAACATCTCAGCAAATGAATGGTTTTGTATTCTAAACTAAGGGAAATGCGAGGATTCGAACACCTGCTCATGAATGGATGGTTTTGTACTATAACAGCATCTTGAAGTATATGTGAGTTTAAGAATTCGTGCCACTTACTAAATCTCTTTCACTACTGCGTTAATTAAAGAGTTAAATTCTGATGCCATTAACCCTAACCATCGAGGCTGTAACTGTTTAATCATTGATTAGACCAAGTATCGAAGGGGGAAAGGAATGGCATGGAATCACACAAGTCAATCACAAAACAAATAGAAACAAATCGCCATTACATATATAATACCCTAAACTGAAATCAAAAGGGACTTACCTTAGTTTGCTGAGGAGCACTCTGTCTCTACATGTATGATCTTGATTTTGATCAACTAGCATAAACATTTCCCCACCACTTCGGGATCCCAACAATTTAGTGTCTTAATATGATGCCCGCACTCAAATCAGAATGGAATCAATCCAACCAATCGTGTGGTAAACAACTCAATTCGGTATTGAGATCTGATTGAGTCTTTCTGTATGCAGAAAATTCTTCTTGCCAGATTTATCCACCATATATAACAAGGTGCACGACGGGTGAGTTTGTGTGATTTGATTAGAAAAAAAGAAAAGAAAAGAAAAGAAAGAGAAGCTAATTAATTTACCCATGATTTCATCTAAAACGAGGCTTCTCATTATTCATTCCAGATCTCTAATTGTTAAAAGAAATTTTGTTGATTAATTCGGATTAAACTTTTGGACCAACTAGCGGAACTCTGTCTCAGAACTAAGTGTTATAGATTTTTTAAAAACAAATTTTATCATATTACGAATTGCTAATTCATGGCGAAAGGAATAATTAATATCCCTCCATACTTTTTAGTGATAAAATTAAAGCGGCCTGCTACTTCATGGTTAGACGGTAATATATAGCTGGTTGTCCTATAATATTATTTATGACAAATTAGAGAGTCTCAAGACAAAAATCCTATTCTCTAGTTGTGTATGTTGCTCACTGCTGAAAAGGGCTCACACTCCAAATATCATTTTCCTTTAAACCATTTGCAACTCTCGGAGGAATCCTTTCAATCTAAAAGAAAAGAGGAAAAAACCCTTAGCAGATTTATTTCAGCCGCCGGGCCTGCCTTTAAATAAACTATTCATGGCACCACCAATGAGCTGTGGCTCAATCGAAACTGTGGTTGTATGCAGGGCTAAAGGTTTCAGTTCCTCCTTGTAAATAAAAGATAATCTATTTATTTATGGCTAATTGACATTCAATATTCTTGGTAATTATGACTCTTGGCTTATTGACTGCAAGCACACAACGACCATTAGTGAAGGCGCTGACCCTCCTAATTTTTGGTCAAGTTATTGACAAGTTTTAACCCATTTGGATCTTCAACTCGCAGTTATATATTCACAAGTTCTACCACGTTGTTTTTTTCTTGATTTCCCTCCTAATTTTTGGTCTAAGTCATGTAACAGATGGAGTGGACTAATCCAAAGGCACTCCCAATATTGCATTTGCGTCATTCATATATGATATATATAGGATTTCAACTCATAATCTTATTTAAGAGATACTAAATTCTTTACTCTCTCGAGCCAGTTTCCTTGTCATTACTGTCACTAGTATGATTAGGGATTTGATTTATAATTAATGTCACTCTCGAGGACATCATGAACAATCAATTTCCGGTGACCTAGTCTAACCAATCAAGTGTAGTATATATATGCGTATCCTCCTATGAATTCATTAAAACCGAAAAAATTAATGAAAAAAATGCTTTGCAGCCGTCGACATTCGATACAAATTACCACAGTCATGGTTTAGCCAGTTCGATTCATCAAATTACCACAATCATAATTACCTGACTGATTTGCTCACTCATGTTACCTGCACTATATATAAGAAATTCCAAGTCCTTTTATCTTTTTTCTTATTCTAACAAGATGCCTAAGTTGTTTTATAAATTGTACTTGCAATCGGCTAGTGTTTATAAACTATGATAGTATAAATATTTATTTTATGGATGAGAATATACTGGTGTGTGGTATATATGATAATATAACAACTTGTTGACGACGTAGTCCATTATTCATTTGTTTATATTCTTTGTTTATACATGTTGAGTTGCCTCACTTCATTTTTTTGGTGATCTTTTTCATCAAATTGGAGCAACAATGGGGAAGATTCATATATTTGTTTCCGCTTCCATGCTATTCATGTTTCTTGCATGCACAGGCACACCCACCAGCAATAACAACACAGATCAAGAAGCACTTCTTGCCTTGAAGGCTGCAATCACTAATGATCCTCAAAACCTTTTGGCCCACAACTGGACTACCACTACCTCTTTCTGCAACTGGGTTGGCATCACATGTAGCAACCGCAGGGAGAGAGTCACAGAGTTGAATGTAAGTGGAATGGGACTAGTAGGCACCATTCCTCCCCAGCTCGGAAACCTTTCTTTCCTTTGGTTGATTGATTTTAGAAGCAATCAGTTCCATGGATATATACCCCCTGAGTTGGCAAATTTACGAAGGATGAAGCATCTTTTATTTTCTTCCAACAATCTCACTGGTAAGTTGACATACTTATTTTGTCCATGTCCAACAAAATTACATAATTCAAGCATCTAATAAGTTATTTAATGTTTGGAAGGTACAATTCCGCATGGAATCTACAACATGTCTTCTCTGATGGGCATTGGCTTCACATACAATAAGTTATATGGAACTCTTCCGAAGAACATATGCGATAATCTTCCAAACTTGGTAAATCTTCAACTTTCGGCAAATTTACTCAGCGGCAACATTCCATCTGGGATATGGAAATGTAAAAACCTACAGAGATTTTCCTTATCATTCAATTATTTTGTTGGAGCAATACCTGAAGAAGTTGGGCACCTACCCATGCTCAGGATTCTGTTTCTTGGTGTGAACAACCTTACAGGTCTGTATGATTATGTACTCTATGGTGTAATGGAGCATTTTTCTGCTGCTTCACTATAATTATTCTCTCTTTTCCTCTATATTTAAATTTACAGGTCATATACCTCAATCTATATTCAACATGACTTCCGTTCAAAATATTGATTTTTCCTACAACAGTTTGTCAGGTAAAAATTTTTTCTCGAGTTCCATAAAAATGAACATTGCAGGAGACTCCCATCATTATACATCTATCTGTGGATGGAAATCTAACTTCCTATTAATAATTATTCCATTGGCAGGAACAATACCTTCCCAAGTTGTGAATCTCCCCAACTTGTACCATTTGTTTTTACAATATAATAATTTAACAGGTCCTATTCCTGCAAGTGTGTTCAACATCTCAACTTTAGTCCGGATTTCTTTAGACGGAAACAGTCTCTCAGGTTTTCTTCCCAAAACAATAGGCAACTATTTGAGAGATCTCCAACTCCTCTTTTTGCAAGACAACTTCTTGAGCAATGACCCTTCCAGCCCTGAACTTGAATTTTTCACCTCTTTAGCGAATTGTAGAGCCTTGAAAAAATTGTGTCTGGACAACAACTTATTCAGGGGGATCCTTCCACGATCCATAGGAAATCTCACAAGTAATCTAACTGACCTGATTATGGATAATAACAAGCTAGTGGGCAATATTCCAAGTGAACTTGGTAACTTGAGTGGCTTAATAAACTTGTCTTTGAGAGAAAACAATTTGAATGGAGCTGTTCCAGCAACTGTAGCAAGTATGATCAACCTTCAACTTTTGGATCTTTTTTCAAACCAACTCAGTGGCTCCATTCCCGCTGATCTATGTTATGCAAGAAGCTTGAGCGAAGTAAATATGCAATGGAATAACTTGTCAGGTGCCATACCAGAGTGCATTGGACTCCTTACCTCATTAAGAATCCTTGTTCTTGATTCCAATGCTTTAAGTTCATCCATTCCATTGTCATTGTGGGGTCTTAAAGATCTTCTGGTTTTGACCTTGAGTTTTAATTCACTCAACGGCTCACTTCCACTTCAAGTTGGACAAATGGCAGCTCTAAGGAAATTGAACTTGTCAGGAAATCATTTTTCTGGTAATATTCCATCCACCTTAGGCAAACTCCAGAGATTGGAGACTCTCTCCTTATCCAATAACAAGTTTCAAGCAGCTATTCCGGAATCATTTGGTAGCTTGACATCCTTGACCGCCTTAGACCTTTCTTACAACAACTTGTCTGGTAAAATCCCCAAATCATTGGAAAACATTGTGTCTTTAAGATACTTCAATGTATCTTTCAACAAGCTGGAGGGTGAAATTCCAAATTCGGGTGGCTTTGCAAATTTCACAACTAGATCATTTATGTCAAACAAGGCATTATGTGGTCCTCCTCGACTACAAGTGCTTCCCTGTGGTAGCGAACCTCATGGTCATTCAAAGACTACTAAGTCAATACTTTTGAGGCTTGTTTTGCCTACTGCAGGATCTCTGGTACTTGTTGTGGCAGCTTCCATTTTACTTCTCAAAATATATCAAAGAAGGCAGACAATTGTTCCCAGCGAAGAAGCAGCTTCGCCACTCGCAACCCCAAGGAGGATTTCTTACCTAGATCTCATGCGTGCTACAAACAAATTGCAAGAAAGTAATTTGCTTGGCAAGGGGAGTTTTGGGTCAGTTTATCAAGGAATACTTCAGGATGGAAGAAACATAGCAGTTAAGGTCTTTGATTTGCAATTGCATGAAGCATTCAGAAGTTTTGACACAGAATGCGAAATCTTGCGCAACATTCGACACCGCAACCTGGTCA
>JAKUCV010000744.1:0-11415 GCA_028386065.3 Turnera subulata
TTTTACTGCTGTCAGATAGATTAGAATTTCTAGGATTGTCAGGGCATTAATATTGATTTAAGAAGCTTTATCAATCTCCTCAAATTTGATAAAACAAGCACCCAGGTCCTCATATTAAACCTACCTTTCCAGTTTTGTGTTTTGATCTCTTTCTCCTTTCTGTTCGCATGTTGGTTTTCGTGTGCTGTGATTGAATATTAGTTCTCTTGGAGGGATGGGATGCCAAACAAACCTTTTTTTTTTTTTAATTGTTTATGGGTGTGGAAGCAGGTTTTAAGTCTACTGGTTTTTTTTATTTACATTCTAAGTTTGATCCCTTTTCATTTCCACCATTTCTAAACATTGGCTTTGTAGCCATTCCTGAACTGAAAACTCCGTACTGTTCTCGATTTAGTACTACCATGTGCTTTGTACTTTGATTTCTCAAAAATTTTTATATAATGTTGCTCCATCATATGCCTCTCAATTTTTTTTCTCCATTTAATTCTCCTTTGCGAGGTTTTCAAACCTGTTACTGATCTGCTTACCTTTTAAATTTTGCTTGTCAAACCTATCTGTGAAGCACTTTTTGGTACTCGTTGCTTGGCTCGTCAATGTCGCACCTAATTGCCTCTGCATAATTTCCTGGACACCTTCCAAACCTCAAAAATAAAGGGAAAAAGCATTAAGAGGTTGATAGTTTATGTCTCTTTGATCAGCGTGTTATGTCAAAAGACGAGACGTGGTGTACAAGGACGGATTACTTGAAATAAACTGTATTCAAATTTTTCTTCCTGAATGTTCCTTGAACACTAAATGTTTTCCTGTTCCCGCTTTATCTCTTTTCTTCCTTAAAAGTGTTTTAAATTTTTGCATGTCCATCAGAAGTAATTCTTCATTGATGTGGATTAACAGTGTGCTTTTGATTTTGGCAGTTGAGTCAGCAGGAGGACCTCATTGTCTGGATGCGAACAGCTGCTTTGCCAACTTTTAGAAAATTGTATGGAAAGATAGAGGTGGATCTCCAGCCTAGTGATGTCATAGATGTTGTGTTGGAGAATGGCTATAATACATACAGTTTTGATGGCAAGAAGAAACTTGTCCTTTCTACCACAAGTTGGCTCGGTGGAAAGAATGACTTTCTTGGCATCGCTTATCTTACGGTTGGGGGATTGTGATTTTTCCTAGCAATGTGTTTCACTGTAGTATATCTCGTCAAGCCCAGGTAACTTCCCCAGCACTCTTGCACGCTCATTACTGCATTTGGGTCTTAATTGAGTGATTATATGCAATCACTTTCGAGCTCTGAAATCCTTCCTCACAATTACCTCGGCCTTCCCCTGGGCGCTGGTTCTGGTGAGCAAATCAAATTCTGGGTTGACGGATGGTGCCCTCTTGGCCCATTGCAATCTCGCTTTACCCGCATCTACCGAAACTCTTTGATCCCCAACGCTTCACTTGCTGCCTGCTATAACAGATTTGCTTCTGCCCCGATTGATGACTGGCCTTGGGGCAGAATTCTGTATTCTTGGGAAAGAGAGGAGTGTCTTCCTATTCTTACAAGCCTGCACCTTATCCCCATCTTCACCTGACCGCTTCATATGGTAAAGATGTTTTTCCTAAAAACTCTCAGACTGGAAGTATCTATTGGTGGTTAAAGCCTCAATTCTTCAATACGGGTAAGTTTTTTATGCCTCATATTATCAGAATGAACTTCTGAATAATATTGTATCTAATGCATATTGTTGGACTTCATCAACTAAACTGGTCAATTTTTACTGCTGTCAGGTAGAGTAGAATTGCTAGGATTGTCTGGGCATAATATTGATTTAAGAAGCTTTATCAATCTCCTCAAGTTTGATAAAACAAGCACCCATGTCCTCATATTAAACCTACCTTTCGAGTTTAGTGTTTTGCTCTCTTTCTCCTTTCTGTTCGTGTGTTGGTTTTGTGTGCTGTGATTGATTATTAGTTCTCTTGGAGGGATGAGATGCCAAATAAACCATATTTTAATTTGTTTATGGGTCTAGAAGAAGGTTTTAAGTCTACTTGTTCTTTTTATTTACATTCTAAGTTTGATCCTTGTTCATTTCCATCATTTCTAAACAATGGCTTTGTAGCCCTTCCTGAACTGAAAACTCCGTACTGTTCTCGATTTAGTACTACCATGTGCTTTGTACTTTGATTTCTCAAAAATTTTTTATGTAATATTTGCTCCATCATATGCCTCTCATTTTTTTTTCCATTTAGTTCTCATTTCCGAGATTTTTAAACCTGTTACTGATCTGCTTACCTTTTAAATTTTGCTTGTCAAACCTAGCTGTGAAGCACTTTTTGGTACTCGTTGCTTGGCTCGTCAATGTCACACCTAATTGCCTCTGCATAATTTCCTGGACACCTTCCAAACCTTAAAAATAAAGGGAAAAAGCATTAAGAAGTTGATAGTTTATGTCTCATTGATCAGCGTGTTATGTCAAAAGACGAGACGTGGTGTACAAGCACGAATTACTTGAAATAAACTGTAATTCAAATTTTTCTTCCTGAATGTTCCTTGAACACTAAATGTTTGCTTGTTCCCGCTTTGTCTCTTTTCTTCCTTAAAAGTGTATTAAATTTTTGCATGTCCATCAGAAGTAATTCTTCATTGATGTGGATTAACAGTGTGCTTTTGATTTTGGCAGTTGAGTCAGCAGGAGGACCTCATTGTCTGGATGCGCACAGCAGCTTTGCCAACTTTTAGAAAATTGTGTGGAAAGGTAGAGGTGGATCTCCAGCCTAATGATGTCATAGATGTTGTGTTGGAGAATCACTATAATGCATACAGTTTTGATGGCAAGACGAAACTTGTCCTTNTTTGTCGGGCCATAATATTTTTGCGGAGATGTTTAAGAGATTGTAATCATCTCCCTTGTTCTTTTTTTTTGGATTACAAGGCGCCTTTACATACCTTTACCTCTTTTTTCCCTATTAAATTCGTGGATGGTTTGCTCACCCTCCACTTGGCACTCCTAGGCATCCCACTTATGGAATTTGGCATGTTTTTAAGCAATTGGTCAACATCTTATGAAATTGTCTGATTGTTGTATCCTATTATCATCTCAGGCGTCTTGGAGATCCTTCCTATCTATCATGGAACAGAAATCCTGGAGGCCACTAGATTGTGGTACAATCTCGTCAAATGCCTTTCCCCAGGCACCCTGATGCGTTCATTTAGTCTGTGGATTACAAATTCAAAATATAACCTAGTTTGATGAGATTGTGAGAGAGATAATTTTTGTCTTTAGCAAGACCCCTGCATATCTGATGTGTAAAATTTCCTCTGAAGAATTGAAATCATTCATAATCCCTTCCATTGATTCTTGGGTTGATGTAACATATGCTTCTTGTTCTCCTACATCTACGTCCTACTTTTTATGATGGTTACAGTACAGTAAGCAATACATTGAAAGGTATGCGCCTTTTGGGTAGGATGGGTCAATAGGATGATCAGAAGCTGCACCAGCATGTCTTAGAACTTGGATTTTCCTTCCCGCCACTGATGCTGCACCCTTACAAACAGGGAGTAAAGGAATCTATCTATATAAATATATTAAATCAGAGATCTAAAGGTGCTGCCATGTGACATCACAAGGTTTAAGTCTCTATCTAAAGTTAGGGCTTGGTAGTGTAAGGGAAATGAATTGGAGTTACAAACCAATGTCATTAAAAATTTTAAGTCCCGATTTAAATAAATTATCAAAAAATGATTAAAATGAATGTAGAAACCGGCCAAATATGTATTTCTACATGTCAATTTTTTAGAGTCCCATTTTGAGAGTGTTATGAGAACTGATCAAGACAATTTGTGAGCATTAAATTCGAGACCACCTCCCTGTATAAAGATAATGATTTCTTATATTATCCATTAAAATCCAATGTATACAAAATCCCTTATTTATTGCAGGAACTTAACATTTACAGGAGTTTTCTTATGATTCTGTTACAATTCATGCATCTGCATTTAGTGGTACTATATGTGCACATTTCAATCATCTAAGTATATTAAATCCTATTTCTTGATCTTCCTCATCTTCCGAGTTCTGAAAGATCCAGTCCAACAGAACTCTATGAAAGGCACCGGTATACATCCACCAGCAGGAAACGCTAGCCAAAAACACAACTAAAACAACCTGATATGAAAAAAACAGAGCAAGCATCCGCATCCAGGATTGTTTAGCAAAAAATTAACATTTAATTAAGTTTAAACTGATAAAGGAAAACGGAAAAGTCTCCCTATGGAGTTCCAAAAGACAAACCTTCATTAAGAATCCTCTAGCATTAAAGTTGGCAATTTTAATGCCTGGAATACTAATCAGGTGACGATCTCTTCAGTAAAAATGGGCATAAAATTCACTGCAATGAGAAGGCATAATTAAACTTTAAATAAATTTAAATGCAGAAAAAAGCAAGTCACATACATCCTTATATAAAATTAATTATATACAGGCTTCTTGAAAACTAAAGGTCACCTATATTTATTATTTCAATCATTTTTTTGTACTATAAAAGGAGGACTACAAGACTACCATATACTGTGGTGTTTGTGGTGATCATGTACTAAGGTAACCTTCTGTTGGGATTTGGGCTGCAATTGGAGTTGGCCCAAATTAGACTTTGGCTTGAAAAAAAAGTAGGATAATTAATTTTACTTGGAGTGTCCTCCAAGTAGTAGCTCTTTAGCTATTATAAATAGGAGGCTTTGTGTTAGTGTTTTGTAGAGCTGCAAAATAGGTGTGCGGCTAGAGTAGAGAAATAGTAGTATTTTCTTGGGAGGTTTGATGTACTAATATTTTTATATTAGTGAAGATAAGAAGTTCGTGGACGTAGGCAAGATTAAGGCCGAACCACGTTAAATTCTTTGTGTCATGTTTTATTTTTCCGCGAATCTTTTGCAGTTTTCCCCAATAACTGGTAGCGGAGCACGGGTTCGATAAAGGTTCGCGATGGCGGGTTTAGGCACAAAGTTTGAGGTGGAGCAGTTTGATGGCAAGAAGGATTTCAGTCTCTGGCAAAGCAACATCAAAGATCTGTTGGTGCAGCAGGGGTTGATGAAGACGCTATTTGGCAAGGAGAAGAAGCCAAAGGACATGAAGGATGAAGATTGGGAGGAGCTCGAGCAGCGAGCTGTCAGTACCATCAAATTAACTCTTGTGTCAGACGTGAAGTACAGTGTGATGGACGAGACAAGTCCGGTGGAGCTGATGAAGAAACTAGAAGATATCTACATGTCGAAGTCACCCACAAATCGATTGTTTATGAAGAAGGAGTTGTACCAGTTGAAGATGCACGAAGGTACGCATGTTGTTAATCACATCAATAGATTTCATAAGTTGATTAAGGAGTTGGGTAGTATTGATATGAACTATGAAGAAGAGGATAAGGCCTTGATGTTGTTGATGTCTCTTCCGCATTCGTATGATAATTTGAGGAATACACTGTGTGTTGGGAAGTAGACTCTTTCAGTTGCAGATGTGACAGTAGTGCTGATGGAGAATTTCAAGTTGAACCAGTCTAGTAGCAGTACAGGTGAAGATGTTGCCATAGCAGAGGTTAACCGTGGCAGGGGCCCGTCACGGTCTAACAAGTTCAGAAGAAATTCTAGGTCTGGTTCACGAGGAAGAGCAGATTATAAAGATAAGGAGTGTTACTACTGTCACGCGAAGGGCCATATCCAATTTTATTGTGAGGAGATGAAGAAGGATATGGAAGAATTGAAGAAAAATCGCAAGAAGTCTGGTGAGACTGCGATTGTTGAAGATGATTCGGATGGTGAAGCCTTCCTAGTACAAGAAGGAAATAGTGAGCACAAAGTTGAAGATTCGTGGATTCTAGACTCTGCCTGTTCATTTCATATTTGTGCAAATAAGGAGTGGTTTAGCAGCTACAAGCCTTGCAGTGGTGGAGAAGTAGTAGTATTGGCAGACAATCATGAATTAAAAATTCATGGTATTGGTAGTGTGAAGATCAAGATACATGATGGTTTTGTGAAGACCTTTGGAGATGTGAAGCACGTGCCGGAGCTTGGAAGAAATTTAATCTCCCTAGGTAGACTTGATTCGAGAGGATGAGGCTTTTCTTCTTGAGGTGGAGCTTTGAAGGTTACCAAAGGTGCCTTGGTAATTATGAAGGGGGAATTGATGGAGAAGAACCTTTACAGGTTGTTTGGAGATACGGTAAAGAGCAAAACGAAGATTGAGGCTTGTGGAGAGTCAGGCAGAGGGAAGAACATTGTTGCATCCAACAAGAGGAAGATTGGTTTTGCAATGATGGCCAGTAGCAGGGAAGATAGTCGTGCACCAACATGTAGAACACTCAAGTAGATTTGGATGGAGAAAAATGAAGCTGTGAAGATCACCAAGCCTAATTTAGCCCAAGGTGGAGATTGTTGGGATTTGGGCTGCAATTGGACTTGGCCCAAGTTAGACTTTGGCTTGAAGAAAAAGTAGGATAATTAATTTTACTTGGAGTGTCCTCCAAGTAGTAGCTCTTTAGCTATTATAAATAGGAGGCTTTGTGTTAGTGTTTTGTAGAGCTGTAGAATAGTTGTGGGTGTGTGGCTAGAGTAGAGAAATAGTAGTATTTTCTGGGGAGGTTTGATGTACTAATTTTTTTTTATATTAGTGAAGATAAGAAGTTCGTGGACGTAGGCAAGATTAGGGCCGAACCACGTTAAATTCTTTGTGTCCTGTTTTATTTTTCTGCGAATCTTTTGTAGTTTTTCCCCAACACCTTCTTCTTGCGACTAAACAAAATAATGCCTCATGTTTTTTAGAATTTTTTTACTTATGCATACTTAAACTTCTCTATTTCCATTTGTTCATCCACAATCAAGACATAAAATCCAAGACAAATTGTGGATCAATCAAGGAGGATTTAAGGTAAGCTTTTAAATCCACTCAATATAGTTATTCTGGTCCTATGATAGTATTACCCACTACTTAAATAGTTCAATAATGTTCAAAACAAGGTAGATTTATGACAATTTATATCGATTTTCCATTTAGATAAAAAAATATCATGTCTTTTCTTTTAGAGAATGTCTAAGACATTTAGTTTTTAAGGTGAACCTTGAACAGAGCAAGACAATAAAAGTTGTAAAAGTAACTAAAGTTTCTTCAACTGCTACAGTAAACCTCCAATAAACCTGTAACAAAGAATCTTCAGTACTTACCACAAGTACAACCATCCATTGAATTCTCATCATATGAAACGCCCCGACCCGTATTTACCGTACATAGTAAACACGTGCCGGAACTGTAATGACCCAACCAAACAAAGCCCAACATACAGTGTAAACAACAGAGAACTGGCTCAACAGCCCAAAATATAAACATCTGAAATCTGGCCCTTCGGCCCAACATCAAAACATATCACCCTAACCCGGGATCATCAATAATAACTCAACTGGCCCAATGGCCCAACAATAGCAACAAACAGCACAGCGGAAGACTTAATAACTCACAAAGACACTATATGCGACACATGATGCAACTATGGATCCGAGTCCTGTCCAAGGGATAACGCCGCAGCCTGTCTGGAATGCATCAAACCTGAACCACAAATAACTCAACCTACGGGATGAAAGCCCGCAGGTGAGGGGTGAGTCCGAAGTGCCCACCAACCATGGATAGACAATCAATATGCAACACTATAAATTACTCAAGGTCGAAAACAGGCATAACAGCTAAAATAAACCAATCCAAAAGACTCAACTCAAAACTGGTCCAAGACCAAAAAGACTTAAACAAAAATCCAATTTCCAATTTTATCTTTCCCCCCATCACGGATAAGCTAGGGGTCAGACCTGGATATCAACATATTTCGGGTGCCAGACCAAAACCAAGAGAACCCAGGGATAGACATCCCAAAAGAGAACCCAGGGATAGACATCCCAAAATAGAACCCAGGGATAGACATCCTAAAAGAGAACCCAGGGATAGACATCCCAAATATATCAACGGGATAGACATCCCAAGCATAGACATGCTTCCACAAGAACCCAGGTCAAGGCCACCACAAAACAGTCTTTACCCATCGAGTCAGACCACTACTTACCACGTGACAATTATATTATCATTATCCAAAGTCCAAATCTCAGGGATCAACATCCCTAACCAAAACACCGGGATAGACGTCCCAATCTAAAACCGAGGATCGACATCCTTATCACAATTTATTATTTAATCCATTATACTCTTTATACCAAAAGGACACAGGGATAAACATCCAAAACTCAACGTACGGGGATAAACATCCCAAAACCAAATCATGATACTGGGATAAACATCCCGAATCAAACCACAACAAATGCAACAATCAACAGTGCAACAATCATCAAACACAACAATCGAGTAATACATGCACATATTGAAGGAAATCCATCCTCACCTTAGCCGATTACTCAACTCTGAAGACAATGACCGGTCCAAAGCCGGCTCCTCGGAAAACTGCCCAATATCAAACCTATACAACAAAACAACATGCTCACATAAATGCACATAATCGGTATGCTATGATGCCAATACTGCGAAATAAACCCATCCCGGTTCATATCCTTTATTATCATCTTTTTACCGAAAATATTATACCGTACATATATCCTAATATAATTTCGGTACCATACTTTAATTAAAACTCTTTTCAAAATATGATCATAAATTAATTATACTTTTCCCAAAATATAATCACCATAATTTTCGGTAAAAAAGTTTTTCTTGTCCCTTCACTTTTTTGTTTTCGCATTTGTTGTCCCTCTTCCTTTTTTTTCACTCAACATGTCCCTCAACTCTTAATTTACCGGGTCACCTTGTCCTTATTACCACCTACAGCCAGTTGGTGCGTGTGAGGCTGACACGTGTCCTAGGAGCCTGCACCATGCCCTATTATAATTCTTTTTTTCCATTTTATTTTTTAAAACATTAATTTATGAAAAATGTTATTTTAAACAATTCGTTAATTCCTTCTTTTATCTATCTAAAAACATTATCTCTTCCTGTATTAAAAAGAAACATTATCTCTTTCTCTCCATTAACTGAAACCCTCCCTTCTTCCAAAACTCATCAAGCCATTCACCAACGCCACTTCCTCACCTCAACAGTCCTCATCGCCGCCGACCATCCTTCTTCCGTCCTACTCCTCGCGCCGTTGCTGAAAGAAGCAGCCGCTGATTTCTTCCTCAATTTTGTTGCACCTACTCCTTTCTTCTTTGCTTCACCGGATCTCGCCACACGCCGCTACCTCCACACGCATGAACGGTTGTGCTTCTGTGGCTTTGTCGAAGGTTGCATCATACGATTGGGTGCGTGTGTTGTTTGTGGTCGCGGTTGTTGGTGGCGAACTGATGGTGGATTGGACGGTTTGTTGTTATCTTGCTGTTGGTGACTGGTATAGGTGGTTCTTCATAGACAACCAGATTGAGGGGTTGAATTAAAGGGTTATTGTGATGTTGAATCCAACGTTGGGTTGTGTTGTTTTGTTGTCTGCGTGCGGTTGGGTTGGATTGTGGTATGGGTTGGAGATGGCTGGCGGGGCAACATATGGTGGTTGAAGGGTCATGTTGATGAAGATTATGGTTTTGGCCTGATTGATGTCTAGAGGGTGGGGGTTGTGGTGGAAGAGGTTTGAGGTCATTTTTTTTACCCAGGAAGGCCTGGGGTGTTGCTAGTGGTGGTGGATTGTACCGTGTGTTGTTGACTGGCCACCGACGTTTTCTCACGGTGAGTAACAAAGACGAAAGCCGTCGCCTCCTTTGCAACCCACCAAGAGATGTTACGAAATCGGGGCAGGAGAATTCGGTAACTGGGTATTGAGAGGGCGGTGACCTGGAACTCCGGGCGGGCGGGCGGGGCGCAGGACGAGCCAGCAGATGAAGAGGGCGATGAAGAAGATGATGGCAGCGCTTATGACGGCGACGGCGAGGCGGCGGAAGATGGTGGTTGAGGGTTTGGGTAAGGGTACGGTTGTTGGTTGTTGGTTGTTGTTGTTTTTGCAATAGTAAGGGTTGGAGGGTGGTGGGTATTGGGCTTGGTAGGGGTAGGTGATGCCAGCGCTGCCGGACGGCGGAGGAGGAGGAGGAGGTTGGCCGTTGGGGGGGGGGGAGGGGAGAGGGTAGCCGGTGGGGGGTCTGGAAGGGATACTTCACTGGAAGAAAGAGATTTAATTTTTAAAAAAACTATTTAAAAAATAACATTAGGTAAAAAGGGAAAAAGAAAATAGGAAAGAAAGAAAGAGAAAAAAATTAAAATCAGATGCAGTGGGCCCCACAGACACGTGTCAGCGCCACATCTCCCAACCTGCTGCTTCAGGTCAAAAGGACAAGGTAACCCGGTAATTTATGAGTTGAGGGACATGTTGAGTAAAAAAAAGGAAGAGGGACAACAAATGCGAAAACAAAAAAGTGAAGGGACAAGAAAAACTTTTTTACCCATAATTTTCTGGAAAAGGTAACATATGTATATATATATATTTCCAAAATATTAATAATTCCCACATAATTATCAATTTTCTGAAATATAAGTTAAGTATTCTATATATACTTTTACAAAGGTAGTTATCATAATTTTCTAGAAAAATAATAGCACATATATAAATTTCCAGAAAATATAATCTCTTGGTATATATATATTCTTCCAAATAATCATAATACTATTTTTCAAAACAAAGCAAAATATAACTATCTTTAATTTTTTAAAATCAAGTATGTATACATATATATATTTCTTCCCAAAAGCATAATTAAAACTAACTATATTTTAAAAATATAAATATATATTTTTTTCCAAATTAAAACCAGCAAAATAAGTTAATATATGTATATATATGTTTTTTTTAAGAAAATAAACCGGACTGGGCCAAGAATAGTGTGGCCCAGACCAAGGCAACAGGCCCGAACACAGGCCCATGCCCAGACCTAGCCCAACACCCATCCGGCCCAACCCATACATCAGCCCACTATTGAAAACCCAGGTTCACTGTGGAAGCCCGTACCCCAATTAAATAAAAATAAAATGATTAAATGAAAAAAAAAGAGTTACCAAAATACTCTTGAGACCCGGGGCACAAAAACCGATGCTTCGGCAAACAAACATTTTCCATGAAAGTGTATTAACAACGAGATGTCATAAAAGTAAATGAGATCAACCGGCTTAACAAGTAGTAAGCCATCACGGCGAAATAATATCACAAAATTAAACTCTGGCAAACCGCCGATATAAATGTAAAACATTTATGACATCTCGAATTATCACTCATGCAGCGGAAGAAGAAAGTAATAAATAAAAATCAAAGTAGAAAATAACATGCATATGGCCCTATGGATCCCACCGAGAGATGATGCACAACTACCTGCTGAAATGTCTGAGTCTGAACACCGAGTCGAAGGTACAAGTGAGACTGCAC
>JAKUCV010000745.1:0-24862 GCA_028386065.3 Turnera subulata
CTGATTACATGAGTTGCTATATGGAATGACCATGTCTTGGAGGAGATGCCTGCCACCATTTTAGATGTGGCAGTACAAAGAAAAGATTCAGTGGATCAATGTCAGTGGCACAATCCAAACCTGTTAGGTAAATGCCGTGGCAAATTATCTTGTTTCCTTTTTCCTTTTTTTCCCTAGAATAAACAAAATTGTGAGGCAACTATGTGGCAGATTTTCTTCCATATCTGCATTTCTGACATATAAATCTGTCATTTTGTGCCTTTTCCTTCACATTTTACATCAGTTGTACCTTTTCCCTGCAAGATTAGATGTGATTTGAAAGATCAATCTTATAGTGCTGGTTCCTCACTGTTTTCACTTCCATCACTCATTATGAATATCAGCTTGTTGCTGCAGTGGTCCCATATAATCACAGATTCTAGATCCTGCAACCATCACTGATATGATATCTCACCAGCTTCTACCAAAATGTTATGAATGGAGAAGGCTTTTTGAAACAGAGATTTTACCAAAACAATTTTTTGCAAGCGGGGTATCAATCTTTGGCAGAGTATTTCACCTTTTTTGGCAGGGTATGATCTGCAAAAATGTGCATTTCCATCTGCTTTAGTTTTTTGTTTTATTTATGTAGAGCTTTACTTGGGAAACAGAAGATGTAATGGCATTTTGCTACTCACCACCAGTGCATATGAAAAAGAGAAGTAGCTTCATCTTTTAAAAACAAGTACACTTCAAATGGAAAATGACAATCTCAAGAGGTGACAGAAAATTTTGAAGACAAAGTATGCTTGCGCCAGCTTTTTTGGACAGGTGATAAAGAATTGGTAAAAATAAAATGTAGAAAAAAAAAAGAGACCCAGCACTACCAAAGAAACAAAAGAGAAGGAGAAAGTAAACACAAGAATCCAAAATGTATTCTTTCACATTCAAGAAATTGAATTCCTCCATCTTCTAGGAGTCTTTCTAGTTTGTTCTGCAGTTGCTGGGAGCTGGGATCCGATATCTTGGTTGTCTAGTGGTGTCATCTTGGTGAACTTGCTTAGTTTCTTCCACCCACTGGTCCAAGCTGATGTCTGTTTCTTGATTGTCATCTTATCAAACTGTCTCTGCATACTCTCCATTTCATTCTGTAGCTCAAGATACTTGGCCTTCACAGTTTCAAGTTCAAACTTGAGTGTATTGATGTCTTTCTTGGCGGTTGCCCACCCTTCTTGGAAGGATTGTGGTGTCCCTTCAAGTAATGTTTTCCGATTAGGTACCATAGGCTGGAACTGACTTTCACCGGCTTCTTTCAAGGAGCTGTTGGCTAGTGCATTGCTTATTTTTACCTGCTCAGAGAATAGTACTTGCACTACTATCCTTAGAGGTAGTCTTTCATTTTGAGCAGCATGCATACAGGCATCAATGGAGAGCTTTTGGCAGTCCATCACACGGCAAAGCCGCTTCCTTTCGTGCTCGGAAAGTGTTGGATGCGCCTGTTTTGTGATACAAATAAGGATTCCATACAAACAAAGTTCACCTTTCAAAGTTTTCATTTGATATGTAGAAATCAATTTCATCACAAAATGGTAAATTTAATTACTATAAAAAGTTTAAAACTCATGTCTAGCTATAATAACTAAAGCATTTTGTCATTGAACCCATAAAAGAGAACTGAAGCATCCAATTTGTCTCTTTCGGTTGAGGTCAGGTCATATCTTCAAGATATTAAGCTATGCCTTCTGTTGTTGCTTTCATTGATTAGCTTTTTTAACCAGAAATGGCTCATTCTCAACCTTACTAACATGTTGCGTGCACTTTTTTTCCCCATTATTACTGCCTTACGATCCTGAATAGCTATTTGTGATTGTGATGGAAACAAACTGCTGTCTCTGATTTCGGGATTTACTAGGGACCATGCTTTTTGATGGTTTGTCTTCTTCTTTCTACCATGTGTTAAGTCTTGTCACAGTTATGAATCTCTTCCTTTTGTCATTATGTTTCTCTATATACCATATACAAGTAATCACCAGTTAGATATACAAAAGACTTTGTTTCTTGACCTTGCTTGGGTGGATTGAACATGTAATCATGGTATAATGTGATGCGAGTAGGTGTAACTAATGAGCTTTTTATTGAACTCATGTTTGTACAAGAAGTAGTACAGTGAACTCATTAGGAAAAGGTTGTCTGCAATTTTATAAAACTCAAAGCTTGTTGGAGGCCCCTTATTTGCATGGCATTAAAAACTAAAACAGTGGAAAGAAGGAAAAAGAGTAATTACCTTGAGATAGGAATCAATCGCTCGATAAAGTCCATCATCACAGGTTCTTGCAGATTCAGGCAAAGCTTCTGCCAGTACCTGAAACTTGGTCAGCGACAGGTTTCTATCTCTGGAAACCTCTGTAAGATAACTGTCAACAAGCCTTGCCACCCTCATCTTGGCATTTGGATTAGCACCCCTTTGAGAACCTTCATACATGTGCTTGTCTGAAAAAGACTGCCTGCAAGGACTCGAACTTTCTGTCTGTTCTTGAACAAGGAAATGCTCTAATAGCCTCTGAACAAGATCCACATCATACATAGTTTCATTTTTGTTAAAATTAGGAATTAGCAGGTCTGCCAATGTAGCCTGCTCGAACTGCATTCCTACCCGCTTCTCCAATTCTGTTACCAAGGCAGGTGCCACTTTCAACATGTTTGCCATCCTAAGAAGGTGTAGAAGAAAGCTGCAGGAGACACTATCCTTCTGCGGTGGAATAATGCTGATTAGGCTCTCTATGATCATCCTTTGATCTTTGGCCTGTACTGCTGGAATATCATCTTTAGCTCCTGCCACAATCATATGAAGTCCACCTTTCCAGCTACTACTGCCACTACTATTACTATTGCTGATGGTACTATTGCTTCCTTCATCTGCAGCTCCTCCCCCATCCTTAATCAAACCTGGGAGCCATTTTGCTGCGTAATGCATAATGGCAGCGCCTATCAGTTCAAACCTCATTCCTTTTACCTTGATTGCAGTGACCACTCTAACAAAGTGGTCAATCCTGAGGATTGAAACATCTTCAAACCACCAATCAGGAGGAACTGACTGGCTTCTGCTTGGACTTGAATCCTTCATATCATTCCATTTTGGACTAGAAACTTTTGGCGGTTTTCCTGTATATGCCCATCTTATTCCTTTAGGATTGGCACAGGCCTTCCAGGCAATGGACTCGCTGCATCTTCTTACAATCTGAAGGTTCTCTGCCCATGGTGACAACTTTTCACAGCTTTTCAATACTAATATGGAATCCCTCCATGAGGATAACACCACATAGCTGAGAAATGCTTCAGTCTTGAAAATGAGATTGCCTTCTTCCAAATCCTCTGTCATTTCTAGGTACTCTGCAGCACATCTAAGGCCAGAGATGTTGGCAGCAGTGAGATCAACAGCAAGTCCATAGCAGAACTTTGCCGCGAGCTCAAAGGCCTCCGGTCCACCCGGAAGATCATCCAGTGCTATCTTGTTCAAGTCCGGGTCACGGGATTCATATATTATTCTATTCATCTTTCCACTCCGGGACAGCAAGGGATACTTACCACAAGAACAGAAATTGAGAAGCGATTAGTCATGAAGCTTAAGGAAAGTAAAAAAAAAACTGAACCATGATATGTAATAAAAAGACTACCTTGTGCAAGTGGAAATTGACATCTCCAATCCGAACTAGAAGATCACTAGGAATATCAGTTGCCACGTACCTAACCAATGAACAATATCCACAGACACATATCAGCAATTATTATGCTCATGAGCCATTATACTAGAGTCAAGAAAAGAAGTTACACATGTAACTTTTTATGTTCATCTAAAGAAAAGCAAAGCAAACTATAAAGAAAAGTTAGTTTAAACTTGTTCCATGTTTAGTACAAAGCGTTCACTAGATTTCTTCATCCACAATCCATACCATGACTGGTCTCTTAGCTCAAACCCATCAGTCTTGAGGCTATGCTTGCTTGAAGTAAGGATTCCATTACCATAGTCCCGACCAGCAACAGATTCACTCTCGGAGTCCCACATGATGTGAAACCAAAATCCAGGGGAGGGTGAGAGCAGGAGTTTTTTTTTTAAAAAAAGTGACTCTACAGCAGTTTTTGGAGCAGAGAAGATGATGATAAGCAAACTAAACTAGGCAAAACAAGTAGTGACACAGATAGTTGAGGTTAGGCTAACAGGGAAAATTCCCACATGGGTTGGTTGGATTTATCTTCATGTGTCCTCTCCTCTCCCCCTTTTGATTTTTCAAGGCCTCTAACACATTACAGGCTGTGGAGTCATGGGCGTAAGAATCTTGCACTGTTTTGGATTATCATGATGAGCTATAGTTTGCATTTCTGTTCTTGGATTTTTTGGGACACTTTTTTCTCTCTATATACATATAAAGTTATAACCCTTGAGAGATTCATCAGCTTCTCTGATCTTTCATGTCTTACTTTTTCCTGTCCATATTTTGGAAGGGAAAAAAAAAAAAATCAACTTTGTTGCCTAGAATTATTTACGGTCCCCCAAAAAAAGAAAAACATTCCTTTGTGACAAAGAGAGAAGAAGAAGTGAGTTGTAGGTAGCAGGTGCTGTGTGATTGATAATATCAAAAATATAATCAATAAAAAAGCTACAGTGCATTGTATTATAAGGGTATATGGTATGGTATGGACCATCATCACTTTAATGAAATTGGCTTCTTCTCGGTATTAATTGCTCCTGCTCCTAGTCTACAACGGTCCAGACAATATTGAGAGATTTTGATACTTTACTACTTAAAACGGGGAGAATTCTTGGACTAGTTTTGGGCTGAATTCTTGTACAGGCACATTCTCTTTGTTTTTTTTGTTCAGATGTACAGGTAATTAGAATGTACCATTTTGCATTGATTTAGGATGCCACTGAGTTATCTCTTTCAGAGACGAATTAAATGGCCAGAATTGAAGCTGACAATTCGATCATGGGAACCAATATATATATATATATATATATATATATATACACCTCTATATTTTTCTTTTTGTTTTGGGTTTCAAAGATTTTGGGTTTCAGATTCACCAATACGGTCTGCAGTAAAAAAGAAAAGTAATAAATTTGCCAAAATGGATGAATTGAGTGCTTATGGGCTAGTCCTTCTCCCATTCTCTATTTTGGGCCAGCCCTTCTCTGGACATCATCTACTACATGCTGCAGGAATGTAACATCCTGGTAAAATAACCAAAAAAAAAACAAAAAAAAAGCTGGTAAAATAAGAAGAAAAAAGAAAGGGGAAAACATTAAACTGCCTGTGGCTTGTTTGTTTTTTTTTTTTGATCGGGAAAAGCTTCATTGCTTGTGGCTCGTTCAAACTGGTATCCAGTCTTGTTTTTACTTTCCATGGTCATGTGGGTCTCTATATTGTATTTTTTTTTTTATTTTCTTTTTACAATAATGTGGGTCTCTATTGTATAAAGACTTGGTCTGTGAACTTGCATATAATGCAAGATCAAAATTCAATTTCCTGTGGCATAACTGGTGGTAGGCCCCTATTATGCGAAAAAGGAAGAAAGAAAACATTAATTTGTAGGTCCATTGTTTTCAGTTAAAGGGATGATTTCACTTTGGTGTCAGTAAAAAAAATGATAAGCATGTCGACCATCATTATTGGATTGGCCGATGTAGCAAAGAAGTTTTAAGCTGGTGGGGAATGGTGACTTTCTTCCCCACTGAGAGCTTTTACTGGTTGGATTATATATCCATTTGATTGCCTTATACCCAAATCCTTGTGTTTATTGCGACAAAAAAAAAAAAAAATCCTTGTGTTTATTGTCCGTTTTCATTATGGACCCTACCTTATTGGATGTTAGTAGTATTTGCTTTTTCTTTGCTTCCCATTGACCATAGGAGCATGTCCAAAAATGAATGAGTTAAAAGCAAGTGATCATGTTTACATTGACAGGCAGATAAAGATGCCTATGCTTGTTGGGTTGATGGAGCTTTAGGATGGATTGAACAACTCCATCCACAGTCTAGTTAAGAGGGTTTAATTTGGACTTTGGAAGATTTTCATCTCTGCTTTTGTTTTATATATACATATTTCCATGTCTGGTGCTCCATGCTTCACTCAAGGCATGTAATATGAAGGAATAAGTCATGAGTGAATGAAGGATTGAAATTGATGTCACAGCTCGTTCTTAAAGATTGAGCTTTCTTTTTTTTTTGATCGTGTAAAGATTGAACGTGATGTGAATGCTCTTGTCGCTATTGTGGCATATATATGGGGGACCCGTCTACAATGGACTGTTGTTGGAAAGTGGAAACCCCGTCTACTCGGCTTTCTTCAAAGGAATTATCATGCCTTACTATTGGGCTAAAGACCCATTTTCGGGCCTAACTATGAGGCCTGGTAGTGGTATGACCAAATACCAATTACCTTTACCTCATTAATAACAATTTTTCTTTTATTTGGTCCACATTCCCTCCCTAGGTAAAGACAGAAATTTGGTATCACAAAACATTCCGTTGTTTCTTTTTCTAATTCACATTCGGTATCCAGTCTCGACTAATCCGATCCGAGTCACGCATGTGATTATTGTGGGTGACTCTTATAATGAAGATTTTCTTGATTTTCTACATACACGAAGACTCAAAATCCAAGACAGTCTCGCTTAAGCGGAAACAAATTGCTTAGCAGACCAACCCCATATTGGTAAATATTTCATTCTTTCCGAATTGGCCGAGCTTTGTACATTAGAAAAAAGAAGTGATGAATAATGTGCATTCTTTTTCTCTTTTTTTTCTTAAAAAAAAACTGAACGTGTATTCCTCGATCGATCAGCTGACGGAAGGCAAAAGCTATCTTCTGCTGCTTGTACCAGGAGAAACAGTTCTTAGGATTAAATTCTGAAGAGTCACCCTTTTCCTTTTGGAGCCAAAAGTAGGATACCCCCATTATCTTTTTTCTTTATGCAAACAATGTGTAACAATAATCTTAAACTCATCAAAATCATCTTCTCCTTTTTTATTGGAAATCAAAACCTTCTTGAAATTCATTCTTTAATATATAGTAATGATTTCCTACGAGCCATACGAAACCTAAGTGGTATGAATTAAAATCATTACTATATATTATAAAGAATGAATTTCAAGAAGGTAGGAAATCATTATCTGTCCTTATCGTCCTAATTTTCTATATCTACCATTCGTGGGTACATTACATGCATGGTTCGCTTTATATATTACCTTGATTAATCCAGAAAAAGTTCCATGATAGATGGGGTTGGTGTAACAACAATCTTGATGTACAATTGTACACAAGAGAGAATACATATGGGGAAAAAAATGAATCGTATTCAATGATTTAAAAGATTCAACTATCCCACCACAAGATTCATGTCTGGGAATTGAGATGGACCTCACGTAGCTAAAAGCCTAAAAACTACATGACAGTGTCAATATGGGGCTATAGATACACACAACACAACCCAAAACATTCCAAGGTTTTATGGTATAATTTCATATATCATGTGAACAATCATGTGCAGTAATAATTTTATTGGTATATATATATGAGACAATCACTATGATCATTGGGTGACATTGTGTTTTTTTTTCTCTTCATTATCAAAAATTGGTGGGTGGGTAATAGAGTTTACATGACAGCTAGGTTTCTGGGGATAGAGGTAGGAAGGGAGCCACGTTAAGTTCCATCCTCTCACCACATGCTTGTGCCCATTAATTGTTGGGGCTTGGCAAGACATGATGTGTTGAATTGAATTCTACACATAGTGATATGGCCTACCCCATTTATCATTTGTTTTTCCCTTTTGCATGATTATAAACAGACACAGAAGCAGTCAAGATGATTTTCATGGGATTTGGGGGGGATATAGGAGGGTTTTAATTTTCAATCCAGCCGTGCAAAACTATTGGGCCCTCTTCAACTTTTGGGTTAAAAAAGGGTCCTTCAAAGTATCCACTCTGTTTCATTGGAGGGTCCCGTTTACTTGGTTGATTGGTTTCCACCGATATGACCATTTTTTGGAACTTAATAATGATTAAGTGTGTGTCACTAATTATCATAATTCAACATGTACAAAAAGTAAGATATGGATCATGAAGCTCAAATGAGAAGAAGTATGTAGCTAGGGGAAAATATATAGCAATTACGAGCAATTATAATCTGTAAGATAAGTTGGATTGGTTAACATCCAATGTTACTAAATCTCGGACCGGAGGTTGAACCGGTTGGGTCTTCGGGTCGCGATTTTCCCGGATAAATATTGGCCAAACCACAGTTCAACCGGAAATTAACAAAGGGATCAGAAACCCGGAGACCCAGCCAGGTCACGGTTAACTGGGTCCGACCGTCCGGGCCGGTCCGGATTTGATACAACTGTTAACATCCTCTGCATACTTGTCTTGAATTCTTGTTTTTATCTCTTAAGTGTTAGCCCATGTAAATAAATCAACGCATACACTCGTGAGTCGTGATTATGTGCAACTTGGGCCTGCTTGAGCCCATTCGAAAGATTAGGAGGTGAACTTTTATTTAGTTGGGCTGATAGGAACGCCCAAAACAGCTAATGACAGCCCAATTCTTGTTCAGAAAGGAAGCGCCCCAGGATGGCCCACCAAATCTCGCTCTCAATGGCGTTTGTTGATGCACACGGGCCGGCCCACTATCAACTACTTGGCTCAAGTAATTCAACTGGCTTAAATTGGACCCAATCAAATGGGGTCCAAGTAACTTTTGGCTCTGTCTTTTACATCTATCATGATGTAAAAGTATACATTTTTTTCTCCAAAGATAGGTGAAAGTATACATTAAAAGGGAGCAAAACAAGTGAATTAAACTAACTACAAGCACAACTAGGAGTTAAGGCAGAAGACTTATTGGATGCCTCAACCAACTTCCTTGCTTTCACTTCATGAAGAACACTCCTAGCCCAATCAGAAAAATAAGTCTCATTGAAGCCAATCTTGCCATGTTTATAAATGGACATGCACCTGCGGTCATCATCAGGGTAAGGGCAAGGATCCCCATCAGGGTCTCTCCATGCACCTTGGTGCCTCATCCCTGACCAGCTAGCTATCCAGTGAAAAACATATTGGCCTACCCCTGCCAGTTTTAGCCATCCCTTGGGGAAGAATTCCATGACACTGCTGTTTCTGTCCAATAGGAACATGTTGGTTAATTGAGCTCCATGGGGGGATACTAGTATATCTGTTAAGCTCATCAATTCCACCTGTAGTTGTACGTACAAAACAAAAGAAAAACTCAATTTTGTTAAATATGGGTCCAATATAATTAAGACGATTGTAAGTGAGGAACTTTCACCAATTTTTGCATGTACTATAGTTGGGAATCATTCTATGGTAGACTTTTTTTTTTGCAAAAGATTGAAATTGCACTCAACCTCACCATGAAGTAAGTGCTTCATAATATTCACATGAAAGCTAATTTTAGTTATAAGCAAAGTGCAAGGTAGCTTATCTAGACAGCCTGGTCCATGTGGCTTCATCTTCAATTAATTTGGATCTAGTAAAAGGAAGGCCATAACCCTATAGCTAAAAGAATATATGTAGATAAGTGGCCTGCCTATTGGAACAAATGTCTGCAATTTTTTTTTACAAAAAAGCGAGACATTCAAATTAAAAATCCCAAGTGCTCTGATCAATGAGGTGTTTCTTTAACCCTGCCCATGACATTCTTTTTAGTGGAAGTTACACGTATCCCAGTATATGCTTAATGCAATCTTCTGCCAGTGATCAAGATAATTCAAAGAAAGGTTCAAGTAAACAATTTTCTGCAGAACAAGTAATATTTGCACTGACCTGTTCACAGAAAGTTAAATTATTGGAGTAGGCCACCATCAACCTGCAACCATCCACCTTAGCACACTCCTTCTCAAAGATTCTTATCACGGCAGACTCGTTCTTGAAAGATCTTGGGCCAGTCCTCATGAACAAGGTCAACCCAATGACCTGCAATTTGTGTTCATAAACCAAGCTCAAATTGCAGTACATTCTGGCCTTGCACCTCATCAAATCATAAGTCTCGGTTCTGTTATCCCTTGACATTCCTCCCTCATTGTGTCTCATCACCACAGCTTTCTCAAAACAAACTGGCTGATCATTACTAACACCCTCGAATGTTTCAATGTTCTGCTTTCCACCAAAGGTAGCCTCAGTGATGTTGTTCAGCCATGAACCCATCTTGAACCTGAGCTCTCCCCAGTGGAACAAAACCCACCTGCTAGGAGATTCACAAGCATTCCTTTTATGCCAAGAAACAAAGGGTACAATGGCAGATAAGCCATGCCAAATGTTCTCGTAGTTGTAATGGTTATATGACACAAAGGTTAGTCCTTTCATGAGGGTAGCGTTGAAAGGCAGGGCTTCAGGCCATGATAGGGCGTAGGAGTTCCATGAACCGTCATGTGTGTCTTTCCCTTTCAGGCAAAGTAGCCTACCTTGTGATGATCCTGAAGGGAACTGTTGGTATTGCTCCCCACCTTCTTCGTGACTATCAAACATGGAGCTCATGAACCACGTGTGGCCTTCAAGTGCTTTGTCTGTGTAACGTAAGTCCTTGAGTGGGAGAAACGTGACAGAGAGTTGGAGCTTTCTGGCCATGGATTGAAGGTCTTCGCTGGTGCAGTTGGTGACTCTCTGCCAGTATTGATGCATGTTGAGAGACCATGGCGGTGAAGATGGAGGACTGTGGAGGGATTGGATTTGGTAGAGTGTGAAGAGAGCAACACAAATGGCTAGGAGGAAGATGGAGAGTTTAGGGGAGTAGAATGGCAAAGGTGACATTTTAGTGGGATGCTTAGCCTTTTGGGTGCGGGTTGTGGGCCTGTTTAGTTCTGGTGGTGCTTTGGCCATGGTTATAGTAGTGAAGTTGATGGAAAATGGTGTGTCTTCTTCCTCCCAAAAGGTGAGGAATAAATAAGGAGAAATTAGAAGTGATCAGATCCCCATATTACGCATGGAGATGCTCTTGCTTAGAATGTAAAACTTTAGTAAGTTGATCAATTGAGAAGAAAACCATGTTGAAGAAGTGTCAAGGGAAAGAAGAGATATATATAGAGGATAAGTCAGCAAAGGGGAAATTAAAATTAATAGATCCATTGATCATTTTGACCAAAAGCAACTTGAAAAGTAGATAACTTTGCGTACGCAAGTTACAGAAATATAAAGGCTCCATTGTCGTGAGAAAACGCAGGGAAAGGAGACTTATCTAAGATGTAAAATTTCTGCAGACAGACTCCAAACTGGGACGAACATTTTAATTAGCATCCTCGGGTTATCGATCCATTCTAGTGAACTAAAACTTGGGCGGTACAAATTAACATAGTTTGGCAGTCTAACTCCTAAGGCCGGGGCCTGGAGCTAGAAAATGAGTGTTAAAGAGTGTGTTGCTAGCAATCTAAAAAAGAAAGGAACGTATAAGTTTGGGACTCCTGTAGATCTTTTTCCATTTAAGAAAGACAACATGCTTCAATTTGCTTTTTCAAGCAACCTTCATCTAACATTGTTTTCCGAATAACGTTAAAACCACCAAGTTAGAGTTCTAACTTGAAACCTCAAATGATGTGGCAGGAACTTTGGTATCAATCATGACAAATCTATTCACTTTAACATACATTCCACATTAAGTACCAACTTATCTAAGTTTGGTACTTTCAGAATTATATGCACAACATAACAAGCTACAATTTGTACAGTTTTCCTGGTTGGCAAAATACTGAATGGAAAGGAATGTGCTGATAAGCATCAGTTCACTCTCACAGGTAAGAAGACGAATAAGTCAACACATTCTCCAACCTAAAAGGTTATCTTGGTATTACTGCTTCTAATCACATTGTCATAGGTGGTTTACCTTCCACTGATGGTTATAACTGAAAGGGGTGACGCTTGTCAGCAGGAGTCAACACTTTATATACAGCAAGATCAAAATGCTGTACAGAGGCTGTTAACTGTCATGTTAGAGGAACACTCTTGTTTGATGGGAATGGCAGGACCACAAAGCCTGCTTCGCTTTGATTCGGATATCCTCACGCGTGAGATTGCTGTTGTGAGAGCATCGATCAATCTGCAGTCCTGCTCTTCCAACCGTGAAGACGAAACATCAGATAATGAAATCAGGGTAGAGTCATTGTGCAGAAAATAGCTGGATGTCTTTGACTCCACCCTTGGTGGTGTTGCAGTTAGTTTTTGTTGACCGTGCCTCCCATGACATCCAGACACTGGCTTCAAAGTAAGAGCCTCTAGTGTTGGTTCCGTATAGAAAACAATCCATGGATGTTCTGCAAATCACACAGTTGATCATAAAGATGCAGGAAAAGAGGAATTAATGAGAAATGCCATCAGGAAATTCAAAATTAGAATTGATTTTGATCTTGAAAAGGGCAAAGGTAGATAACATCCTTCATGTTTGCTAATTTTTTTTCAACAAATTGCTTGCTTGCTGTTTTGCTACCAGAGTACTAAAGGGTCACTTTCTTAAATTTACCCAAGTAGATCCCAAGGCAAAACACAAGGAAAGCTAGTTGCAAGCTCACTTAGTACTTCATCCGCAGTTAGTCTTGCTGAAACATCCCTTGTAAGCATATGAGCTACTAGATCCTGGGCTGGCTGAGAAACAGAGTCCCACAATCCACTCGTGAAGTCAAGGCTGCCCTTCTTAATAGCATCAAATACCGCAGCCAGTGATCCACCTTGAAATGGAAGAAAGCCAACCAACAAAGCATGAAGAAGGACACCAGCACTCCAAATATCCACCTTTTCGGAATAATTACCAGCTAAAACTTCCGGGGCAACATAGGCAGGACTTCCGACCACACCATTCAGGTTTTGTCCTGGAGGGAAGCAAACAGAGGTTGTTATTTTAGGAAACAGCATATTATCAGCCATTGGGTTCATAAGAGCATGACAGCAGAAAAGATAACAGTCACTAAAGTGAAGAATGCATAAGACTTCTGGATACCTATGCACAAAACGAACAAACAGTAATGGAAGAAGAATGTAACAAAAACACACCCAAAAACGCAGAAGCTTATGAACAAATGTGCTGAGTATTAGACACTTCAACAAAAAGAAGAGAAAAGTGATAATTACCATTTGTCACCCTAACAGCTAGTCCAAAGTCAGCAAGCTTCATCTGTCCAGATGCTGTAAGGAGGATATTCTCAGGTTTTATGTCTCGATGGACGACACCCATATCATGGCAATATTTGATAACTAAAATCAGGTCCCGGAGTATGTTAGCAGCTCGATGCTCCGAATACTGCCCTTCCTTGGTCATCTGGTCAAGCAACCGTCCTCCATGACAAAGCTCCATCACAAGATAGAAAGATTCAAGATCCTCATATACCGCATTCAATGTCACAATGCCTGAATGACCTGAGAGGTGTTGCATTATTTCCACCTCCTGATGCACAAGCTCCTCCCTCTTCCGCAACATTTTGCAGGCAAACTCCTCTCCGGTAGCTCTACTTCTGCACAACACCACACAACCAAATTTGCCGTGCCCAATTTTTGCACCCAAATCATACTCTTGTGCAATCTTTTTCTTCCTACCTAGTTGGGTTGCCCTATCAATACATCCAATTTTTCTTTTCAGGCCCCGGCAAAGTGGATCCATAGAGGCAACCTTACCAGGTGGGGCAGTGAAATTTCCTTCAACTACACTCCTAATGGAACCAACCAATTCTTTAGCTTCATCCTCCTTACTTCTCTTCTTCTGCCTCGAATAATCTCCTAATGACATGTGAGACCACAGGTCTGTCAATGGAGTCAAGGACTTGCCAATCGAGAGTGAAATCTCTGGCCCCTTTCTTTTCCTTCCATAGGACTCCATCACACATTCAAGGTCAGGAAGTTTCCAGATAATCCAAAAACAGATGCATCCAATCACGGGATTACATCCCTAACAAAAGCCATTCCTCGTCCATACAATGGTGAAGTAGAAGTCTTTAAGTGAAATCAAAGCAACCCCATGGCCATCAGAGATCTTTGCATATGTTCTGTGATCCAAAAAAAGGGTATCAATCACTATGTCCTTTTGCTCCACTCAACATAAAAAAACAGAATTAAAACCGACAGGGAAAAACATAGAAAACAGAAAGAAACAGAAGTGAAAGTAGGAAGATTTGAACCTTTGCACACCAGAAACATCTCTTCTTCTCGATCATCTTCCAAGATGTTGGCATCGCGTTGCAAACAAAAACTGCAGCTGTAGTCAAAAGAAACGAAACTCAACATGACTAACCATTGACCCCAGAAATTTAAGAAAAATAGCTAGGATCCTAACACTATGCAAGTAGGTAGGCACACGCACGATCAAGCATATTTTTACTTGAGGGGAAGACGAGACAACCAAACTCTTAACCAACCTAAAGTAAAGCACACACAATCAACCCACGAAAACAAAAAGCAGAAAACAATTCCTTTACACTATTGCTGGAATAATGACATTGGATTAAAGAAAAAACAACAATCAAACACTGGGTTTTAGAAAAAGGGAGGAGGGAAAGAGGTAGATTACCAACTCAACCGGAGCAAAAAGTAAGTGGGTTTGCTCTAGATATTGTCCATTTGCCCGTTTTTAATCCGAAGTGGAAGAGAAACTGTACTTTTAGTGCTGTTTTCCCATGAAACAAACAAAGTCTAAAAATGAGCAGGAACACACGAGTTAGTGGGGAGAAGAAAATAGAGAGAATAGACAGTGGATATTTTTAATGGAGGATCAAAAAGCAGGTTTGAATTTGATAGGGAGAAGAAAAAGTTTCATTCTTTTGTTGTGATTTTGGTATTTGATACATGGTAGAGACCGAAGCAGCACAAACTACACGTGAATGACAACAACCGTTGGAATCTCGCGCGTATCTATTAACTACTTTACTTACCCTGTTGTAAAGTGGCAACCAATTGGGTTCTAATCTAGTGCCACAGTTGCTGCTTTTCCTTAAACTGGATTAATATATTATTGTTAAAAATTGTGCAAACCCAAAGATAGACAAAAGGAATATGATTTTTTATGAGTCCATATAAAGGTTTACAGGTGGGTAATTAGGTAAGAGAAAAAAAAAAACAGGGTATCAGACAAAAGAAAAAAACATTAAAGTTTCCCAAAATGTTCAGATTTTAAGTTTTTTTTTTTAATAGAGTCATAAACTAATGAGTTCGCCGTTCATTGAACATCTTCAATATCAGATGTCAGAACAGATACAAGATGCAAAAACCATGGTTTCCAAATCCTTGAAGAAGAGCTATACCTCAAATCAATCACCAACTTCCATCTTATAAAAGACTAATCCAGGAATCAACATAGGACATGGACCAATTCTTGCGTCCAACTCTGACCAGTTTCATCTGGTTATAGCAGCCGAAACATGAGGCGTATTTGTAATAGTTTTGCTCTTTAAACTAGGCAAACAAAGAAATGAGATGTTTGTTTCTGACTTTTATAGTTTCACAACACTTTAAAATCATTGCCTCTTTCATTCGACAATAGTGAATTGGCAACACAGATAGCAGCATCACCAGCTGCACTTATTTCTCTTTTTCAAAATGAGTTACAGTAGAATCCTAGAAGGAAACTGGATGGGAAAACTAAAGGCAGTACTGATAACCAACCATGTTCCAAACGTTTTGGATACTGCAATTCAGTCCCTTTGTACATGGCATGCCAGCGGGAATCACATTTGTAGTTATTCACCTTCCTGAATGCACAGCACCATGCCTAGAAGGTAATCAATGGCATCGCTCCCTGAGATAAGCACATATTACGATGATTCTGATCTATTGATAGGATCACAGTTCTTCTCAATCAGAAGCATATGGAAGTCGTTGGAAGTTCCAGAAAATCCAACACCAGCAAATGCATCCAAAAGCCTACCACATGCAGAGATATCAAAGTCTGTAGTAGTAGATTGCTTCCACTGATCGATAACTTCTCCCACTTCTTTCAAATGACCAAGCATGAGATACGAAGATAGAATGCAAACATAGTTCCTGGTGGTCATTCTCTGTTTTGTCATTCTCAAGGATTTCCATATCTGATCAACTTTATCTTTGTTACCTAAACCAGCATAGAGTATGATCAAGAAATCATAGGTTATCCATTCTCTTTGTGTGATACTTTTCTCAGCTTCAACTACAGCGCTTGACTCTGCATGCACAAGATGGCCTGCAGAAACATAAATCTTGGCGATATTAGCATATCTTACCCATTCATCATTAGAACTCGGATCTTGACTCATTTCATCCAAAATCCTTCTAACTTCATCAATATTTAGAGTTGCAGCAGATGAACTAATCCAAAGATTGTAGGTGAAGATGTCAGGCGCAACCTTATGACGCTTCAGATCTTCAACAACAGATGATACTTTCTCCACCTGCCCAACTGACATGTATAGAGTCATCATCTCATTGTATGGCAGAGCAGTGAATGACAGATCTGATTGTTTCATTCTCTCATAAAGTTCTTCAGCTTTTGCAATCTGTTTTGCTGCTGCGTAGGAGTGGAGGAGAGCAGTGAAGGTTTCACTAGTTTTTGCCGCAGCAGGTAGATCTTGAAAGTAACGTTCAGCAGAATCAACACCGAAAACTTTAGTCATTAAGTCAATACGTGTTGCATAGTCAGAATCTGACACCTCCAACTCCTTGCGAGTAACCATCCACTCAGATATCTGCGCTTATATTAATTATACAAAGGAATAAACATTGGTTATGCAAATTGAGAGATTAGTGGAAATGCTCAGACTTTCATAATAGAGATGATAGGAAAGTCTGCTTCCTAGCTACTGCTTAGATCTGGAGAGACCGGTGATAAAAAAGAGAGTGCAAGTTATCATTACAATCAAAACCGATAATTAAAAAGATTAAGAACATTAAGGAGATTTGCAGGCCACCATTCCAAAAATATGATCGGAGTTCAAAAAAAGGATTGTGGAAGATTGAAAAACAAAGGACACTCAAATCTGTTAACAAATGAAAACATTCCCTACATACATGAACCACCACCTAATGGTTGAAACTTGAAACTGGTATCACAAACATTTGGATTATCCACCTCAAGCAAATCCAAATTTCCACATCTACATTCAACAACTGCCCTCAAACCAACATAACCACATTCACAACTACGTCGACCACAATCTATTTCTCCTTTCTCCTTCACCCAACTAATGCAACTGAACTTTTGACTTGGCTAAGAAGTAGCCAGATTCTACAGTTTTTCATCTCACTTTTTCTTCAACCTTCTTCATTCTATGCAAAAAGTACAGAAACACCTTTCTTTTTTCAACAAAACCCAAACTTGATTTTGTTCTTTTACTAGTCTACCCGATCGAAACAACACAATTGGTGCAATAAAATTTGCAGGAAAACAGAAAGGAGAAATGGGTAACAAGGATTAGATTTGGAACCTCGAGAGCGTGCTTGTAGCGCTGAGACTTCCTCAGGTCTTTAGCGATGTCTCGAAGCTCAGAGGCCGTCACAGTATTTCCCTCGCTAACCCATCTCGCTACGACGTTGGTGGCGCTTCGCTTTGGCAGTCTCAGCCGGAAGATCCTACTCTTCAAATCCTCATCTTTTTCCCCGGAATTCGATTCCTCTTCCAGGATTTCATTTCCCGCTGCCCCCGAAGAGAGAAACCGCGCGACTTTGCCTTTACTCGGGACGTGAAGTGATCCAAATTCGCTGCTTTTGGAGTAGCTTTGGATGATTCTGCATACCATAAGGTTTTGTCACAAAGCGTAAAGACATTGTTTAGTGGAAGTACTGGAGTTTGCTTTCCAGTTCTTGGTTTCATGTAAAACTAAGTAGAGGAATTCGAGTGAAAAATGACGATTTTGGCTTACCTCCTGAGAGTGATAGGAGCTGAGCGAGACGCCATGGCTGCGTTTTGTTTCGGTTTTGAGCTTACCTTTCAGTTTCAACTTTGTAAGTGTCGAGTGCCTTTCTATTTGCTATGTGTTTCTTATGAAAAAAAGGTTAAGCAAGCAAAGTGAAGCACCTCTCTGTCTGCAATATGTGCTTCTTGCGGAAAATGGTTAGGCAAAGATTGGGACTAGAAGTTGTTGTCCACCATTAAGCCAAATTAGGGACTAGAAGCTTGGATGCTTGTTTTTTAAAGTGACTTCACAGTTTTGCAAATTTGATAAAATCTAAGCAAGCAAATTACATAGGTTGTGGTTTAGCCTGTGAGCCTTGGCTCAAATGATATAACACTCTCCCGGTTCATATTAGTTGGATTTGCTTCTCCAATCATAAATAAATGGTTTGATTGCCTGACCAGCATGGACAGTAGGCTGGAAATTCAGAAATCAAAATTCCAAAAGACAACTCTTTTGATGGAACTTAACTATGTCTAATATTGGCCAACTAACCAGGAAGTTAATTACAGAAGTCAGAGGAAGTATTTCAATATAACAAAACTTGGCCAGAAGCTGATGTTACAGCATCCAAGGACAGTACAATAACCAAAAATGCTGGAAAGAAACACATATTCCTCAGGCTCCAGAAGACAAATCCTGCCGCTGCAACTCCTCATTGGCCCTCCTGAAGACCTGGTCCCAACCACTGCCTGGGCCAGTGTCAAAGTAATCTTGTGGAACAGCTGTTTTCAGACCTGGCCGAATCCCACACTGGCTATCCACTATTCTGAAGTCCACACCATCTCCCTCGTCCACACTCTGTTCCAATTCATCCCAAGTGAAAAGCAGTGGTAGTGTAAATCCACCCCAAGGGTTAAAATCAATGATCTTAACACGCTCATCCCCTGTCACATAGACATCAAACGAGTAATTCTCTGACTCGAACTTCGACCGCACATTGTCAAGAAAGAACTCCTCGATCAATTCTTGGAGATTGTTTTTCTTCCCAAGGAGGACAGGATAAAATGTTGTGACCTCCCGCTGTGAGATTCCAACAAGGCGTTGATCCCGTACAAAGCAGCGGAATTCCATCTCAGGCAACAGAGATGAATACCACTTGCGAAGGGCAAGGAAGAAACTTTGGGCTCGAGATTGGTTATTGTCACTGCAGAGATCATAGGCGTTGCACAAATCATGAACCAATGAATCAGAAGAATGCAGCAGTAATGCAATCTCACAGAATGAAGTGCACCGGAGGGTCCCAGATGTGCTAATCCAAGCCGCATCTTTTGGTGCACTCCAGTTCAACTTAGGAAAAACTGCACCTCCAAGAGCATTGATTGATTCCTTGATCTGTAATTCCAGCTCCGGGAATGAAGGCGGTGATGGTGCTTGCTCTGATTCATCTCCAGATCCTTCTGACACCTGGTAATCTTCCTCATCTAAAGGATTATGAATTCTATTTGGCAGCGCATCCTCATTGGTGACTGAATCAGGGAGGAGAAAAGGCCCAGAATCATCAAGAAGGTATTCGACAAAAGATTCGGGAAGTTCATGAATAATAGTTCTGATTGACACCGACTTGAATTTGGGATACCATTCCTGAATCTGGCAACGGTTAACTTCTTCCTCCTTCATTGAACCCAGCTCCTAGCTATATTCCACTGAGCTATCTGGGAGAAAGCAACAGACGAACCGGGTCAGCAAATATCACAATCTGATCCCACAAACTAATTCCCACATTTGAAGTCCTTGTAAGAACCGGTTCAATTGAAATAATGTTAGTATGTTAATAAACATAAACAAAAGCAAGAAAAGAAACTCTTTTTCTCTCTTATACTCTTATACTCGGACAAATTTGGAGAGGTAACCAAACCAAACCACTGTACTTCATCCCAGAGAGTTAAACCTACAGAATACAACATCAAAAGTTCCATTCTACTCATGTCCAGTCAATAGCGGAACAGAGTACACGCCCTAGTTAGGTATAGAAAATCCAAATACCTTCAAACCTAGTTGCTTCCATTATACAAAGGGAACAACTATAGGGACAAAAAAGCATTATTTCGCTAGCAACTGTATTTCAATCCAAACAGTATTTTCAATTGAAACAAAGACAACCCATGTAAGCTAATCCACTGAATGCAAGAGACATAGAGATTAAAATTGAAATAAAAATTGTTGCTACGAAGAAAGAACAAAACTTTGTAATCACATAATACGGCGAAAAGCACAGAAAACCCAAAAGCAAGAAGGAGAGACTTTGCTGCTTACTTGGAACAAAGAGACGAAGCCAGTGATCTGGGCGGAGAGCTAGGAAAAGAAAGAGCGAAGCTTTTTCAATTAAAAAAAAAAAAAACGCCAAGAAAGAAGGTTGTACTTGTACGTGTTTATTTTGGGTTTGTGGGTAATTATAAATTGATTTTATACTTCTTTTGGGGAGAAATTACGATTTACGGGGTAGGGTTTGGCTGTAGGCCCAGAATTTAGGCTAACATTGGCCACGGGTGTGGTTAGGTTAATATCTTCTCGCCATTGTGACACTGTTAAAGCAAATCTGACGTCGTTTTTCATTGCTGGAAGTAATTGAATTACAAGTAAAAAAGAAAATTAATTATGCCCTACACTACAGTTAATTTTAAATAATATTGAAAAAGAAAAACGATGGGACCACCCATAAATACGAATTCTTCTGGTTGGTTATTTATTGTTAAGGGTTCTAAGTGGGTCGTTGTATGTGGCTAGCTATATTTTGGTTTGTATTCGTAGTCGGGTTGTATTTCTCCGGACAAACATTACCCTGTATTCATGTTTGTTTTTGGTAATGAATGAAATACCCATGCTTGCTGACAAAAAAAAAAGGGTTCTAAGTGGAAATCTGGAATTGTTACACACATTGGAAGCGAACCTAACAATGTGTGTAGCAATGAAGTCTTAATTTTGAAGACCAAATTTATCATGCTTTTATAAGTAGGATCAATGCTTCCCAGAAGTACTTGTACCAAAGTTTCAGACCTGATAGCAACGGTAGTTTCATTACTAAAACTTTTAATAGCCCCGAAGGCTGATGAACAACCTCAAGAAGTCATATGAACAAAAAATGCTAGTATCAATAACCCTGCTAAGACTGTCTAATTTTGTTTGGTAAACAAATAATGAGAAGGAGCAATTAGATATACAAATTGCAGATATCATTTGAACGCTTCTCAGGCATCAGTAGCTTGACTGCTTTTCTTCTGCCCTTGCAGCTCACCATAGAAGTAGGAAGTGAAGCCCCACAGAGACAAAACAAGCGCAATCCCTTTCTCGACATGGAATTTCTCGTGGAAGAACAAGACAGCCAATGTCTCTGTCAGTGGCAGCAATGTGGCAATTATTATACCAGAAAGCAGTGAAGAACCGCAGGAAACAACACCAACAGCTCCCATGAAGAAGCATTGCCATAATACCGCACTTGCCACCAACACCACATAATACATCTCTTTTCCAAGCGTGAACTCACTTGCCTCCCTTGGAATTGCCTGCATTGATCAGGTATCAAAGTAAGCTAAGCTTTTTGTGAATTTCAGCTATTTATCTCCATCAAACACTACCAGAACGACAAGTTGAGCTATAATTCAGCATCAGAAGGGCAACAGGACTTACCGAAAATTCCTTACTCACAAGCATCCCAGTAGCACAGAAAGCTGTAGCAAAGAAAGACATGACCATTTGCATCTCCATGACTAACGTATAGGTAATGGTCTGCTTTGCTTTCTTGTATGTCAGCTCCACTGCTGGTAGTACAAACCCATACAGAACCGAAGTTGCAAGTGTCATGAAAAATCCAGTGAAGTATTGTCTGTTAGTTTCATGAGCAGGGCGGTCGGAGCTGGTATTTATTACTAAAACAACCGAACCAAGCGACAATAACATGATTGCATTAACGGTAAAAGGTGTGAACTTTTGCTTCACCAAAATGAAAGCGAACCCAGCAGTAAACGCCAACTGCGTGGCTATTATAAGAGAAGATGTGGAAACAGGAAGAAGAGAAACACCATATGAATTGAGATAATCATCCACTCCAGTGAGAACACCAAGAACAGCAGCGGCTAGAAAGATCCGAGGGGTTATGTGGATGACCTTAGCCCCTGCACCCTCTTTGCCTCGACGATACATGTATGAAACAAAGAGGGGAAACAGGACCAATGGCCAACCAGCTGTCTCTAGAAAGCTTGATATCCAGATACTTTTACCACCTTTCAAGAAGTAGAGTCGCATAACTAGCGGACCTCCACAATTGCCTAACCCCAACAACAGACCATTGAAGACAAGCAGGGTTTTCTTCAGGGCCTTGTTCATCTTCTCTTCTTCACTTAATCCATCGTTGTTGCTAGAGCTAATCTCCATCACTTTTTATCCTCTGCAATACCTCACAAGAACTGCAATTCGGAGAAAGCAAACCTGAGACCCATATTGGAACAATCTTTCAAAAGAAATGAAGTTTCCCTTAGTTAAACACAAAACTACGTACGCATAATACACAAAAACACTTGCAGACATAGCCTATGCTTGGACATATCCTGTAGCCAACCAAGATCTTTCTTCCTTTAACGCATCAGATATTAGCTTGATAGGACAATAGAAGAGTTTGAGCTATGGAGATTTACATATCCAAGATAAAAAGAAAAGGCCAAATGGCTTGTCTTATATAATTAGTAAATTAGTATGCAAGTTTGTGTTTGGAGGGTGGTTATGCTGGGGAAAAATGGTCCTTTTCGATCTAAAAGCAACAATTCGACATGTTTGTTGAATATTCTGTAACCTACTTTTGGAAATAACACTTTTGCAAATTGCAACAATACTGTTTTTAGTTCGAACCTGCACCGCCTACCCTTTAATTTACCACAACAAGAACAGAGCCTAAAGGAGCGCATAAGACTAAAGTGACAGAAACTAACACCAAATCACAATTTGATGCGAAAACAAGAAATTAATAGAACAACCCACATGATCGGGGGAAGAAATGCTACATGCACCGCTTAATGTTTGTCTGCAGCGTCTAAGAATTATAAGAAACTAACAAAAAAAAAAACCAGAAATGAACATGTAAAAATCCTAGAGGCGTCACTTACTTGTAGGATTGGAGGAGTAACAAGATTGCCCTGCCGGCCAAACTACTTGGAAGACTAAAATGGCATCACACACAAGGCAGGCACTCTCATCTTTCGAAACGAACCCAAGATAAAGAAAAAGAAGGGTTTTCCACTATTCTGCGACACGTTACAAGCGCCTTATAGAATCCTGGAACGTGGAAATGATCCAGCAAAGTTTCAGGAATATTAACCGACGTCGTTTGCCGTCGAATACGAGGTAATTACTCACACCGTGTAACGTCCAAATATTCGAGTTGGTACACCTAACCCGTAACTAATTACCATCTAAGCAAACACATGTGTAACAGAATTTCTCTTTAAGGATCCTCTCTTCACCTTTTAAAATTTGAAGTATACATTTTCTTATATATATATATATATTTAATAATAAATAGTTATAGGATATGTACACCAGGTTAACATCATTAGTTACATTATATATGGACTATGGTATAATTACTTATTACAAACAGAACCATAATACGGACATACATAAGATATATTAATGGGACAGCATATATATTTCCATGACAGAACACACTTCCTAAACTAGTGCAGGATCCAACCTCCTGCGGTACCATCAGAGACTCGGTACTAATTCTGGAGGCGTACTCTATCCAAGCAGGATTTAGTGTCGAGTACATTGCTTTGTTGAAGGTGCAAGTACTCCCTATATGTCATATCCTTGTATGCTGGTGGATGGCGTTGGCTATCTGTCAGCTCTGGTGCTGGTCTGACCACCGCATCAAGTGATGGTCCGTGAGCAAGGGCTATGGATATTCGGGTAACGTCGTTGTTCACCACTGCTCGGTGCACCACGCTCTTGTACTTGCCATTGCTCAGAATCTGCATATTATAAAGTACTTAAACGTGTTAATTAAACCCAAGAACAACCAATAAACATGTAGCAGTTAAGAGTAGCTAGAGTTTTACATGGTAAGTATCAGAGGATATGCTCTATCTGCACATACCTAGAGTTCTATATGCATTATACTTAGTACTAGTTATCAACACAGCTGTACGATACTATCATATGTCTCTGTATCATTATCTTTTGTAAGTCTCACACTTAGTGTACAACACAATGACTTGTAATATAAATATATGCAGTGCAGGCTACAGCGATAGTGCGTAGCAATATATTCCTTCATATACATTGTGTGTTTATATGGTAGCGGAGCTTTTTGCCTAACCGCCATATTTCTTTTGTTTTCTCTCCATTTTTTATCATGTCTATCAGCCCCAAAAACACAGATGACCTTCCTTCTGCTGAGTCGTCTGCCAAAGGTGGTGTTACCAGTGCTGCCAAAGGTGTTGATGCTGCTCCTGTTACTGCGGATGTGGCTACGCATCCTCTTTCTCAAGCTCATCACTATATCTCTATCAAGCTCACGGAGACGAACTACGTGTTTTGGCGTGCACAATTGGAGCCGTTCCTTGTTGGACAAGGAGTCATGGGCTATGTTGACGGTACCTTCCCTTGTCCTGCTCCCTTTTTAACCATTACTGGTGATGATGGTGCTCTTATTCCAAATCCAGCCTATCAGAACTGGGTCCAACAGGATAGTCTGATACTCTCTGCTATCCTTTCATCTGTCTCCATCGATGTGTTCTCAACTATTGTCAACAAGAAGACTACCAAGGCCGCCTGGGATGCCTTGGAAGAGACACTTGCATCGCCTAATAACACACGTGTCATGGCGATTCATATGGCCCTTCAGCGCCTTGAGCAACAACCAGAGGAACCAGTGTTACGTTATCTTCATCGTGCAAAACGACTAGCCGATGAGATGATTGCCTCTGGTAAGCCACTATCAACCAATGATTTCAATATCTATCTGTTTCGTGGATTGAAG
>JAKUCV010000745.1:26642-56685 GCA_028386065.3 Turnera subulata
AGGTCCGAGCATTGATGGTCTATATGCCTTGTCCCCTGCTGTGTCCCATGGTCCAGAGGCTCATCTTGCTGTGCGTGCTGACTCCCTTGTGTGGCATAGGAGGCTAGGGCACCCTCATCCCCGAGTTCAACAATTAGTACTGTCTCAGTTGTCTTCTTCTATTTCTGGTCGCTGTCTTCCATGTAGTCATTGCCCTTTGGGCAAAATGTCTCGCAAACACTTGCCAATAAGTAGTTATCGTGCCACAAATCCTTTAGATTTGTTGTTTTGTGATGTTTGGGGCCCTGCCCCGTCACCTAGTTTGGATGGTCATTCTTATTATCTTTTGATTGTTGATGACTTTAGTAAGTTTCTATGGTATTTTCCAATAAAGTTGAAGTCGGATGTTTTTCATGTCTTCCAACACTTTCATTGTCTCATTGAGCGACATTTAGGGAGAAAAATAAAGGAAGTCCAAACAGATTGGGGTGGGGAATTCCGAAAACTCTCTGCCTATTTTAAAACTCATGGTATTAATCATCGTCTAATGTGCCCTCATACTCATGAACAGCAGGGCTCTGTTGAGAGGCGACATCGACACTTAGTTGAAACTGGATTATCCTTAATGGCTACTGCACATATACCACGTCGTTTCTGGCACTTTGCTTTTGATTCTGCTGCCTATTTAATCAATAGAATGCCTACCATGGTTAACAAAAATCTGTCTCCCTATCAGGTTCTCTTTGGTCGCAAACCGAATTACTCATTGTTACGAGTATTTGGAAGTCTTTGTTTTCCCTATCTTCGTCCATACAATCGTCACAAAATGGATTATAGGTCCACTCCTTGTATATTCCTAGGATATAGCTCCTCCCATGTCGGCTATCGTTGTTATGATTACAGCAATAGAAAATTTTACATTGCCCGACATGTTGAGTTTCATGAGAATGTGTTTCCCTTTCAAACTCTAACCCTTCCAGATGTGTCACCCTCACCAGTTCCTTCGACTTGGACTCCTGTGCCACTACAAGTCTTCTTTCCAGCACTCCAGCAAGGTACGTCTCTATCTCCAACTCATCAACATACTGTATCTTCTTCTCTTCCTCCCACACATCATAGGACTCCTCTTTCAACACAATCTCAACCTGACAAAACACCTTCACCAACTGTTCCACCTACCTTGTCATCCACTCCCACTCCAATACCATTTAACTTGGACAATACGACTCCAACCCCATCCCCAGTTCAACCTATTCCTCACCATCCCATGCAACTTCGAGCAAATAGACGACCACCAATACGTTACTCACCAGCATCCAACATAGTAGTAAGCACACTTCCTACCACTGAACCAACTTCTTTCACAGAAGCCCACAAATATAGAGTTTGGCGCCATGCCATGTTAGAGGAGATGAATGCACTTATCAAAAACCAAACCTGGGTACTGGTCCCATACAATTCTCATATGAACCTTGTTGGATGTAAGTGGGTCTACAGGATTAAGCACAAATCTGATGGTAGTGTGGAAAGTTACAAAGCTCGGCTTGTAGCCAAAGGGTTTCACCAACGAGAAGGCCTTGACTATACCGAGACTTTCAGTCCTGTAGTTAAGCCCGTGACAATACGGGTTGTACTGTCTTTGGCTCTGACTCGTGGCTGGGTTATACATCAATTGGATGTTCGCAATGCGTTCTTACATGGGCATCTTGAAGAGCAAGTATATATGAGACAACCACAAGGCTTTGTTGATACTGAACATCCAACTCATGTTTGTCTCTTACAAAAATCCTTGTATGGCCTGAAACAGGCTCCTCGAGCGTGGTACTCGAGATTGAGTTCCTTCCTCCTCAGCCAAGGTTTCAAGGTCTCCAACTCAGATCCTTCGTTGCTCATTTATTCTACTGATAAGGTACAGGCATATTTCTTGGTTTATGTTGATGACATAATCATTACTGGCAACAACAAGGATTTTGTTCGCACCTTAATTGCCAACCTGAGTGCAGTTTTCGCTCTACGCGATATGGGCTTCCCATCATATTTTTTGGGTGTTGAAGTTCGCAAGACTGCATCGGGTATGCTACTTACTCAAGAGAAGTACATCCGGGAATTGTTGAAGAAAGCTGGAATGGCAACCTGTAAACCGGTACAAACGCCATCCTCAGTTTCGGCAGCTCTTAGCAAGCATAAAGGAGAACCTCTTTCTGATGTTACACACTATCGCCAGCTTGTTGGCTCCCTGCAATATCTTGGCATTACTCGACCTGACATTGCATTCTCTGTCAGCAAGGTCAGTCAATACCTTCAAGCTCCCACTACAGAACACTTGGTTGCAGTAAAAAGGATTCTACGCTATCTTGCGCATACTCCTTCCTATGGTCTTCAGCTGCAACCATCGCAATCCCGAGACCTACAGATCTATACTGATGCGGATTGGGCAGGCAATCCGGATGATCGCCGGTCAACAGCTGGTTATCTTGTCTATTTTGGAGGAAATCTTGTGGCTTGGGCTTCTAGAAAGCAGCGCACTGTCGCGCGTTCTTCAACTGAGGCGGAATATAAAGCCATTGCTGATGGCACGGCAGAGGTTATGTGGCTCAAGACTTTGCTTTCTGAACTTGGAATGGTTGCGAGCAGTACCACCTTGTGGTGTGACAATCTCGGTGCAACCTTTTTAAGTCACAATCCGGTTCTACATGCCCGAACCAAACACGTTGAGATAGATTATCATTTTGTTAGAGAACAAGTGGCCATGCGCAAGATGAGTGTTCGATTCATCACCAGTGATGAGCAGCTCGCAGACATCCTCACTAAGCCACTGTCCATGTCGAAGTTTGTATCCAATCGCACCAAACTCACCCTGCAAGCTCGCCCCGGTTGAGTTTGCGGGGGGGTATCAGAGGATATGCTCTATCTGCACATACCTAGAGTTCTATATGCATTATACTTAGTACTAGTTATCAACACAGCTGTACGATACTATCATATGTCTTTGTATCATTATCTTTTGTAAGTCTCACACTTAGTGTACAACACAATGACTTGTAATATAAATATATGCAGTGCAGGCTACAGCGATAGTGCGTAGCAATATATTCCTTCATATACATTGTGTGTTTATAGTAAGGGTGAAGATACAAAGACAAGAATAGAAATTTGACCTCAAGATGGTCGCCGGTGTTGACAAGGAATGAGTTTGGGATGCCATTTACGGTGACCCACTTCCCATTGTGCTGCAGTTGAAGGCCACTAACTCCATTCTGGATGAGGAGAGTTAGTAGTCCATGATCAGAGTGGGGAGGCAACCCCATTGCGAGTTCTGGCTGAGGACAAGGTGGGTACAGGTTGGCCACCACGATTTGGAAGCAAGATGCCAGATTCATGGCCTTGTCCATGTACAATTCTTCTAATCCCAGGCTCTCAGATATTGCTTTAAGTAAATTCCTAGCTACTTCTCTGGTTCTTTGGCTATACTCTAATAAAACCTCCCTGCAGTGACAGAAAAATAGTGTCGTATTTTCTACATTCAGCATAAAAAGCTCTTGGAAAGAGAGGTAAAGGTCTCTTTAGCCTTGCAGATCATTGCTCATGAACTCTGGCATGGAAATTACCTGAGACCAGCAGGGTTTTGTGGTGAGTGAAAAACAGGATTTACATGAACCTTGAGGAAGTCCCTCCAGCAGAAGACTTTCTCCACTGAAGTATTAAAGCTGGTGCCACACCTGATAGGGTCCAACACATGCTTCCCTACAAATTCCCTCTTTTCCTCCTCTGTTAGATCAAAAAATTCTCTAATGGCATCCATAACTGCCTTCATCAGGCTCTCTGGTACTCCATGATTGATCACCTGAAGGTAAAGCATTTCGGTTGACACACTTTATATAAATAGAGGTAGGTTTGGTAGAAAGAAAAGTTACATTGCACATAATTGACCAAGGAGTACTTGGCTTGCGTGATTAGCACTTATAGAAAAGAAAGAGAAAAGAAAAGCATCAATGAGCTTTCAAATCAAAGACATTTGTAATATATATGCTGACCATGAAGAAGCCCCACTCCTTGCAGGCTTTGCCAAGGTCATGGATGATCTTGGACCTTTGATCAGGAGTACCGGAGGAGAGGAGAGAGAAGTCAATGATGGGGAGAGAGTCTACAGGGTCTGAGACTGCTTCCTGGGACTCTTTTGTGAAAGTGTAAGTAGAAGGGATGGAGGTCAGGCCTGGTAATTCAGCTAAAGTTTTGATGGTGGTTAACTTGGTTTGATGCATAAGAGATGCCTGTGAGGCTTGGGGTACTGATACTGTTGAAGCCGTGGATACGCACAAAGTAGTCATGAATGAATTGAGAACCTCTACAGAGCAAGAAAAAAGGTTCCTCCTGTTACTTTGAGATGCTCAGAGTGGCTAAAAATTCAAAGGATTGAGTGAATTGGGAGAAAATTGTTGTCTTTTTTTCCTTTGATTTCACTTGCTTCAGCCAATTATAAAGTGCATATTTGTAGGCCAACGTAGTTGCAACTTGCATGCAACTTGGCGCTACAACTTGCTACAACTTGCGTTTTTCTCCTGTTACTCTGAGATGTTCAGTTAATCTGCTAGGAAAAGACTGTACTTCTTTCAACATCAAATTCTAATGATTACAACATCTACTTGCAATGATACAACGTGTTCCTTCATTTATAAAAGAAATGATTACAGAACCACTAGATGGACACCCATTAATGGGACAACATATTTTCATGACAGAACACTCTTGCTAAACTTGTGCAGGATCCAACCTGCGATACAAGTATTAATTCTGGAGGCGCACCCTATCCAAGCAGGATTTAGCATCAAGTACATTGCTTTGTTGAAGGTGCAAGTACTCCCCATAGGTCATCTCCCTGTATGCTGGTGGATGGCATTGGGTATCTGTCAGCTCCGGTGCTGGTCTGACCACCGCATCAAGTGATGGTCCATGAAAAAGGGCTATGGACATTCGAGTAACGTCACTGTTCACTACTGCTCGGTGCACCACACTCTTGTACTTTCCATTGCTCAGAATCTGCATATTAAAAAGTACTTAAACATGTAGCAGTTAAGAGTAGCTAGAGTTTTACATTGTAAGGTTGAAATTACAAAGACAAGAATAGGAATGTGACCTCAAGATTGTCACCGATGACGACGAGGAATGAGTTTGGGATGCTTTTTACAGTGATCCACTTCCCATTGTGCTGCAGTTGAAGGCCACCAATTCCATTGTTGATGAGGAGGGTTAGTAGTCCATGGTCGGAGTGGGGGGGCAAGCCCATTGCAAGTTCTGGTTGAGGACAAGGTGGGTACAGGTTAGCCACAAAGACTTGGGCGCCAGATTCCATATTCATGGAATTGTCTATGTACAATTCTTCTAATCCCAAGCTCTCAGATATTGCTTTAAGTAAATTCCTTGCTACTTCTCTGGTTCTTTGGCTATACTCTAATAAAACCTCCCTGCAGTAACATGAAAATATGATGAGGCTACCGTGCTTAGAATAAAAAGAAGAAAAGAGATATTCATTTACCAGAAAGTAAAAGAAAATTGATGAATGGAATACACTTAGCCAAAAAGAAACATGGCGGATCATGTTGGAGTACAAAACTAGTTATAGGCTTTCAGTTAAATTTGCTACAATCAGCATAAAAAGCTCTTGTAAAGAGAGGTAATGTTTTGCTAAAGGTCACTTTAGCCTTGCAGAGATCATTCCTCATGAATTCTGACATGCAAATTACCTGAGCCCAGCAGGCTTATGGGGTGAGTGAAAAACAGGATGTACGATAACCTTGAGGAAATCCCTCCAGCAGAAGACTTTCTCCACTGAAACATTAAAGCTGGTGCCACACCTGATAGGGTCCAACACATGCTTCCCTGCAAATTCCCTCTTTTCCTCCTCTGTTAGATCAAAAAATTCTCTACTGGCATCCATCACTGCCTTCATCAGGTTCTCAGGTACTCCATGATTAGTCACCTGATGACAAGAATTTCGTGTGATTAGCCTTTAAGGCTTTAGGTAACCCAAAAAAAAAAAAAACTAGAAAAGTCAAAGAGAAGCACTAATGATAACATGTCAAAATCAAGAAAAGGTGAAACATAAGCTGACCATGAAGAAGCCCCAGTCCTGGCAGGCTTTGCCAAGCTCCTGGATGATCTTGGACCGTTGATCAGGAGTACCGGAGGAGAAGAGTGAGAAGTCAATGATGGGGAGTGAGTCTTCAGGGTCTGAGACTGCTTCCTGGGATTCTCTTGTGAAAGTGTAAGTAGAAGGGATGGAGGTCAGGCCAGGTGATTCAGCTAAAGCTTTGATGGTGGTTAACTTGGTTTGATGCATATGAGATGCTTGTGAGGCTTGTGGTACAGATAGTGTTGAAGCCATGGATAACACACAAGATGAATGAATTGAGAACATATATAGAGCAAGAAAAAAGGGTCCTCCTGGTGTGCTTATAATTGTCTGTATTAAACAATGATTTTCATTAGCCGGCTAGACCATTCTCATGAAAATAATTTTTCCTTAGTTGTCTTCTTTGTAAAGGTTAGTGAACCTTTACCTCACCCACAGTACAATGATACCAGCATAATAGAATAGGTAGATGGTGTTATCCGTTGGAACCAGAAAGGATTTGTCTCAAACCAGCATACTAGCTTTCTGTGTCTTTTGTTCTGTAACTTTCATCACAAAGCAGACAGAGTTTTGGAAGGATACGTGCTGCGTGTTTCTCAAAAGTCTTGTCTTTACAAAGAGAGTTTGGATACTTATTCCTGCCTTAGTTACACTTGGCCTGTTGCGTTCACATCATATACAGGAAACACACCAATATAGGACAAATTAGAAAACAATGAGCAGCAGGATTATTATTACTCTAACCACCGCAACTTGTAATGATTTTAAAAATATGTACTTGTCCAAAAGAAAATATAAAGGTTTTCAACTCTCGTCTCTAATCAGCTAGGGGGTACATGTTCCTTCCTTTCTTGAAAGAAATGAGTACAGAACCATAATGTGGACATCCATTAATGGGACAACATACTTTCATGACACAACACTCTTGATAAACTAGTGCAGGATCCAACATGCGATACCAGTATTAATTCTGGAGACGAACTCTATCCAAGCAGGATTTAGTATCGAGCACATTGCTTTGTTGAAGTTGCAAGTACTCCCCATATGCCATCTCCTTGTATGCAGGTGGATGGCGCTGGCTATCCGTCAGCTCCGCTGCAGGTTTGACCACCGCATCAAGTGATGGTCCATGAGGAAGAGCTATGGATATTCGAGTAACGTCATTGTTCACTACTGCTCGGTGCACCACACTCTTGTACTTTCCATTGCTCAGAATCTGCATAAGAAAGTACTTGTGACATGTTAAACCCAAGAACAACCAAAAAGTGCAGACTTTTACAATACAAAGACAAGAATATGAATGTGACCTCAAGATGGTCTCCGGTGTTGACGAGGAATGAGTTTGGAATGCCATTTACAGTGACCCACTTCCCATTGCGCTGCAGTTGAAGGCCACCAACTCCATTCTGGATGAGAAGGGTTAGTAGTCCATGATCGGAGTGGGGAGGCATTCCCATTGCAAGGTCTGGCTGAGGGCAAGGTGGGTATAGGTTAGCCACAAAGATTTGGAGGCCTGAGTCCATATTCATGGCCTTGACTATGTACAACTCTTCCAATCCCAAGCTCGCAGATATTGCTTTAAGTAATTCCTCTGTCACTTCTCTGACTTTTTGGCTATATTCTAATACAAGCTCTCTGTAGCCACAGCAGAATAAGAAATAAGGGAAATAATGAAGATAACTTACTAATTCAATTAGAACAGAAAGACAACTATTGATAGGTAATGTTTTAAACTTTGAATGCAGTCATTTGCTTTCCATATCATTTCTCATGAACTCTGACATGGAAATAAATTACCTGAACCCAGCAGGTTTATGGGGTGAGTGAAAATCAGGATGTACGATAACCTTGAGGAAATCCCTCCAGAAGAAAACTTTATCCACCGAAGCATTAAAGCTGGTGCCACACCTGATAGGGTCCAACACATGTTTCCCTACAAATTCCTTCTTTTCCTCCTCCGTTAGATCAAAAAATTCTCTACTAGCATCCATCACTGCCTTCATAAGGTTCTCTGGTACTCCATGATTAGTCACCTGGTGATAATAATTTGGGGTGATAATTAGCACTTAAAGCCTAGCTACCACCAAAAGAAAACAAGAAAAGAGAAAGAGAAGCACTAATGATATGTCCAATCAAGGCCAAGGTGAAATATAAGCTGACCATGAAGAAGCCCCACTCCTGGCAGGCTTTGCCAAGTTCATGGATGATTTTGGACCGTTGTTCAGGAGTATCAGAAGAGAGGAGAGAGAAGTCAATGATGGGGATTGAGTCTTCAGATTCTGATGAGGCTGCAGCTTCCTTGGATTCTCTTGCATAAGTGTAAGTAGAAGGAATGGAGGTCAGGCCAGGTGATTCAGCTAAAGCTTTGATGGTGGATAACTTGGGTTGGTGCATAAGAGATGCTTCTGATGAGCCTTGGGGTACTGATACTGTTGAAGCCATGGAATGATACACACAAATTAGGGATGAAATGGATTGGAGAACATATTATATATAGCTAAAGAATAAGGGTCCATCTAGTCTTTGTATAATTGTCTGTATTAGGCAATGATTTTTATTCGCCAGTCCACTCTCATCAAAATAAGCTTTCCTTAGTTGTCTGTCTTCTTTGTAAAGGTTAATGAACCTTTTACCTCACCCACCTACATAATAATGCCAGAATGATACACGTAGATAGTGGTGTTATACCTGGGACCAGCTAAAACTTTATATCAAGCTGATCTCCTTTTCAATGATGATAGCAGATTAGCTTCTTCATGCTTCCTCTGTCCTTTCTTTTGTAATAATGTTGTCCCAACAGCCTGCAAAAGGTGGCTAACAAATTATGCCTAATCCACAAGTCATCATCCATCTACTTGGCAACAAGAGATGAATGAAGCAAATATATGACTCACAAGAGCAGATAAGAGTTTTAGAAGGATACGGTCTTTGCAGAGAGAGATAGTTTGGAATTATTTATACGCAAATTGAATGATGCAGCAGCAATACACGTTCCTGCCCTATTTACTGCTGCATCATTATTTGACTAAGCCACTGATCAAGGTTAATTATACAAAGTATTCTGAGCCTGATACATTAAACAAGTGAATGCTCAGGGATCATACCAATAGACTAATGCAAAGCAACAGGATCAATACTCTAACCACCGCTTTGTTAATGATTTAACAAATATGGTCTCACACAGAAAAGGAAAGAAAATCTGGTCTTCAACTTCCAACTGTAATCTTATAAGGAAGGACTGTACTTCTTTCAAGATTTAAATGAACTATGACGTTTTCAGTAATAAAGGGCTACTACACTTGAAATTTGATCTCGTCCTGCCAATTAGCAAGGGTACTTTGAATAGGGTTGAAGCATTTTCATTACATTCTTCATATAAGTCACATCTTCCTTTTTAACCATTTAGATAAGTTACATTCAACGCAACCAGCCAGTAACATGGGAATAAATACATGGAAGAGAAAAGAAATCAAAATATCACTGTTTTTACAGACGATCAAACCATTGCTGATATATCATTCACGACATATTATTAATGGGATAACAATTTCAGGATTAATAGAAGACTTGCCAAACTATTGCAGGTCCGACACCATCAGAATAGATATGTTGCTACCACTTCCGCCATCAATTAATTCTGGACGCGTAACCTATCCAAGTCGGATTTATCATCGAGTGCCTTGCTTTGCTGAAGTTTCAGGTAATCTCCATACTTTATCCCCATGAACGCTGGTGGATGGCATTGGCTATCTGTCAGCTCCGGTGCTGGTCTGACCAACGCATCAGGTGATGGTCCATAAGGAATGACTATAGTCATTCGAGTAACATCATTGTTCACTGCAGCTCTGTGCACTACAGCCTTGTATTTTCCATTGCTCAGAATCTGCATAAAAATGTGATTCATGACATGTTAAAACCCACCAACAGATATGTTCAAAGTACCAGTAAACATGTAGCAGCTAGAGAAGAGCAGAAATGTAACCTCAAGTTGGGCTCCAGTGTTGACGAGGAATGAGTTTGGGATGCAATTTACAGTGACCCACTTCCCATTGTGCTGCAGTTGAAGGCCAGCAATTCCATTCTGGATGAGAAGGGATAGTAGTCCTGGATCAGTGTGGGGGGGCAACCCCATTGCAAGGTCTGGCTGGGGACAAGGCGGGTATAGGTTGGCCACGAAGAATTCAAGGCCTGATTCCACATTCATGGCCCTGTCTATGTACAACTCTTCCAATCCCAAGCTCTCAGATATTGCATTAAGCAATTTCCTATATACTTCTCTGGTTCTTTGGATATACTCTAATAAAACCTCCCTGCATGCAGTGACATAATGAGGCTACCTACCGCGCTTAGTATAAGAAAAAAAGAAAGAGAAAAATGGTACTTTAGCAGTCATTTCCATAAAGATTAAAAAAAAAACTGACAATTGGAATACACTTAGCCAAAATGTAAAAAAAACATGACGCATCAATAGTTCATCAATCTTTTGTAGTATGTCTCAATTTTGGATGTAAGAATCAAGCATCTGTAATTCCAGTTATTAATAAAATATGGACGTTCTATCCAAAAAAAAAAAGAAAACTATTTGTAGGTTTTCAGATAATTTGCTACATTCAGCGTTAAAAAGCTCTTGAGAAGAGAGGTAATGTCTTAATAATGATCAGTTAGCCTCACATATCATTCCTCATGAACTCTGACATGGAAATTACCTGAGCCTAGCAGGCTTATGGGGTGAGTGAAAAACAGGATGTACATGAATCTTGAGGAAATCCCTCCAGCAGAAGACTTTCTCCACTGAAGTATTAAAGCTGGTGCCACACCTGATAGGATCCAACACATGTTTCCCTGCAAATTCCCTCTTTTCCTCCTCTGGTAGATCAAAAAATTCTCTACAGGCATCCATCATTGCCTTCATCAGGCTCTCAGGTACACCATGATTGATCACCTATGCAGGAATGGAAAAAAGAAAAGTTAACATGGCATATAATTGGCAAGGGTGCTTGAGTGATTAGTAATTGGCAAGGTACAACAGAAAAAATGAGAAAAGAAAAGGCATCAATGAAATTTCAATGTACAATATATATCCTGACCGTGAAGAAACCCCATTCCTGACAGGCTTTGCCAAGGTCATGGATGATCTTGGACCGTTGATCAGGAGTGCCAGAGGAGAGGAGAGATAAGTCAATGATGGGGAGTGACTCTTCAGGGTCTGAGACTGCTTCCTGGGATTCTCTTGTGAAAGTGTAAGCAGAAGGGATGGAGGTCAGGCCAGGTGACTCAGCTAAAGCTTTGACGGTTGTTAACTTGGGCTGGTGCATAATAGATGCCTGTGAGGCCAGGGGTACTGATACTGTTGAAGCCATGGATACACATACAAATTAGTGATGAATGGATTGAGAACATATATAGAGCAAGAAAAGGGGTCCTTCCACTCTGCTCATAATTGTCTGTATTAAGCAATGATTTTATTCGGCACTCCATTCACGTCAAATTAAGATTTTTCAGTTTGTCTTCTTTGTAAAGGTTAATGAACCTTTACCTCACCCACTATATAATAATGCCAATATGATAGGACAGGCAGATGGTTGTTGTACATTGGGACCAGCAAGGACTTATCTCAAACTGGTCTCCTTTCCAATGACTTCCGCAAACTAGTTTCGACGTAGCTTTCTGTGTCTTTTCTTCTGTAACTGAGTCTACAGCCTGCAAACAGTGGCTAGGGAATTATTCATAATCGACAAGTAATAGTCAATCAATTTGGCAAAAATAGAAGAATGAAACATTCAATCAAAAGTCACTCATCCCTCACAAAGCAGATAGAGTTCTGTGTGTTTCTCAAAAGTCTTTACAAAGAGAGTTTGGATATTCATAAGCAAATTGAGTGATGCAGCTAAGATACACTTTTCCTGCCTTAGTTACACTTGGCCTGCTGCATAGTGCATACACACCCCAAAATAAGATGAACTAAAAAGAGCAGCAGGATTATTATTACTCTAGCCACCGCTCCTTGTAATGATTTTAAAAAATATGGACTTGTCCGAAAGAAAATTTCCAGTCTTCAACTCTCATCTATAATCTGTTAGGGGATGCCTGTACTTCTTTCAACATCGAACTCATTATGGCGTTTCCAGTAAAAAAAAGAGGGGGCAATTGGTATATTTGATCTGCCAATCGGGTACATTTGGAAAGGATAGAACCCGTTTCATTAGATTCTCAAGATAACTCACTTTTTTCGTTTCAACCTTCCAGATAAGTTACACACATACAACCACCGTTATTATGGTTAATAGTGCAACAGAAAATTAGATAGTTGACAAGATACACTCGTTGGAATCAAGGATAAGCCGTTAACTCTTTAGTCTCTTACCATAGTTTGCTTATCCAGTATTGGTTGCCCATCATCAAAAGGGTAGGCTTTTTCAGCAGAAAAGGATCAAGTATTGTAATGTTCAAGACCAAAACATTGTCAGGGGACTTCTGTCATTCCTAAAACTGTAAAAACTGGAAAAAGAAGAGACAAGTCTTTGAACTCCAGATGCAATCTCTTGTACCAAAGAATGATTCACTTGTTTCTATGGATTTGCTCCTTATTTTCAAACTGGGACCAATAAACTTATAAAAATCCCCAATAGTGCAAACTAAAGAAATTAAGAGAAGAACATATTCTTTATATATGGGACAACAGTTTCATAATAGAACACTCTTGTCAAGAACTCTAACCTGCTATAGCATCAGAAATTCAGAACGGATACATTGATATATCACTTGCACCATTATTTGTGGACGCGTACCCTATCCAAGCAGGATTTACCGTCGAGTACATTGCTTCGTAGAAGTTCCAAGTACTTACTATACCTTATCTCCAGGTATGCCGGTGGCTGATGTTTCCTATCTGTCAGCTCTGGTGCTGGTCTGACAACCGCATCGAGTGACGGTCCATAAGGAAGGGCTATAGAGATTCGAGTAACTTCATTGTTCACTACTGCTCGGTGCACTAAGCTCTTGTATCTTCCATTGCTCATAATCTGCAGAAAAAAAAATAATTGACAAGTTAAACCTGTAGCAGCTAAGAGTGGGTGAAAATATTTTCAGGACAAGAATAGGAATGCAACCTCAAGTTGGTCTCCGGTGTTGACTAGGAATGAATTTGGGATGCCATTTACATTGACCCACTTCCCATTGTGCAGCAGTTGAAGGCCTCTAACTCCATTTTGGATGAGGAGGGTTAGTAGTCCATGATCGGAGTGTGGGGGCAAGCCCATTGCAAATTCTGGCTGAGGACAAGGTGGGTACAGGTTGGCCACAAAGATTTGGACACCAGATTCCATATTCATGGCCTTGTCAATGTACAATTCTTCTAATCCCAAGCTCTCAGATATTGCTTTAAGTAAATTCCTAGCTACTTCTCTGGTTCTTTGGCTATACTCTAACAGAAGCTCCCTGCAGAAACAGAAAATACATTCAGCATATATAAAAACCAATCTTGAGAAGAGGTGATGTTTTAAATTTTAATACAGAGATCATATAACTTCTCATGAATTGTGACATGGAAACTACCTGAGCCCTGCAGGTTTATGGGGTGAGTGGAAATCAGGATGTACATGAACCCTGAAGAAATCCCTCCAGAAGTGGACTTTTTCCACTGAAGCATTAACGCTGGTGCCACACTTGATAGGGTCTAATACATGCTTCCCTGGGAATTCCATCTTCTCCTCCTCTGTCAGATCAAAAAATTCTCTACTGGCATTCATCACTGCCTTCATCAGGCTCTCCGGTACTCCATGATTGATCACCTGATGACAAGCATTTCGGTTGGCACACTTCACATACATACACAGATGCAGGTTTTGGAAAAGAAAAGTTTATGTATGACATATAATTGACCATTGGCTTGAGTGATTAGCTCTTAAAAGCATCAATGAAATTTCAAACCAAAGAAAATGTGCAATATATATGCTGACCATGAAGAAGCCCCATTCCTGGCAGGCTTTGCCAAGCTCATGAATGATCTTGGACCGTTGATCAGGAGTGCCGGACGAAAGCAGAGAGAAGTCAATGATGGGGATTGAGTCTTCAGACTCTGATGAGACTGCTTCCTGGGGATCTCTTGTGAAAGTATAAGTAGAAGGAATGGAGTTTAGGCCAGGTGATTCTGCTAAAGCTTTGATAGTGGTTAACATGGGTTGGTGCATAAGAGATGCTTGTGAGGCTTGGGATGATTTTTATTCGGCAGTCCATTACCAGGAAAATAAGTTTTTTTAGTTTGTCTTCTTTGTAAAGGTTAATGAACGCCACCCACTATCTAATGCTAGCATGATAATTGATAGGACAAGCAGATGGTGTCATTAGTTTACTAGCTAAGCCCTGACCACGGTTATTTATAAAATAATTCCGACCCACATGTACCGATCAAGCCAAATTTAGCGTCAGTCTGAATACATCAAAGCAATGAAATTAGGATTCTTTCAAAGAGTGTAAGGTCTCTATCTGTCTCTACCTCTCTGTTGGTGAAGTGAACACTTCTCCATCAGCTATGATCCTATTTTGTACAATCAGACATGGACATTCATGTTTGCTTCCAGCTAGAGTTTTAGAGGGATACGTGGTATGCGTTTCCTCGGTAGTCTTTCAAAAGAGAGTTTGGATATTTATGCGCAAATTGTATGATGCAGCTGCAATACACGTGGTTCCTGCCTTACTCACACTTAATCTGCTGCATCATTATTTATCAAAGCCGTGACCACTGACCAAGGTTTACTTATACAAAGTGTTCTTAACCCTGACACATTAAATACTTGAATACACAGGGAATACACCAATATAAGACAAATGCTAAGCAGCAGGATCAATATAAGTTACATTAAGTGGAACTAACCATAGTAATCTCGACATCCATTACATCCAAGAGAAATCAAAACATCACTTTCTTTTGTATGGAAAATCAAACCATCATTGATATATATACAGGACATACTATTAATGATATACAGAACAGTCTTGCCAAACTAGTGCAGGATCAAACCTTTGATACCACTAGAGTAGATGTATTACTTCCACTTCCACCATTAATTAATTCTGGATGCGTAGCCAATCCAATTTGGATTTATAATCGAGTGCGTTGCTTTGCTTAAGTTTCAAGTAATCTCCATACTTTATGCCCATGAATGCCGGCGGACGGCGTTGGCCATCTGTCAGCTTCGGTGCTGGTCCGACCACCGCATCAAGTGATGGTCCATAAGGAACGAGTATAGACATTCGAGTAACGCCATTGTTCACTACTGCTCGGTGCAAAACGCCCTTGTATTGTCCATTGCTCAGAATCTGCATAAAAAAGTGACTCGCATGGCATGTTAAACCCACCAACAGATGTATTCAAAGTACCAGGAAACATATAGCAGGTAGACAAGAACAGAAATGTAACCTCAAGTTGGTCTCCAACGTTGACGAGGAATGAATTTGGGATGCCATTTACAGTGACCCACTTCCCATTGTGCTGCAGTTGAAGGCCAGAAATTCCATTCTGGATAAGGAGGGTTAGTACTCCTGGATCAGTGTGGGGGGGCAACCCCATTGCAAGGTCTGGCTGGGGACAAGGTGGGTATAGGTTGGCCACGAAGAATTCAAGGCCTGATTCCACATTCATGGCCCTGTCTATGTACAACTCTTCCAATCCCAAGCTCTCAGATATTGCATAAAGTAATTTCCTATATACTTCTCTGGTTCTTTGGATATACTCTAATAAAACCTCCCTGCAGGGACAGAAAAATAGTCGAATATATAATGAGGCTAGGCTACTTAACGCGCTTGGAATTAGAAAAAAAATGACACCTTACAATTCATTTACCAGAAAGATAAAACAATTTGATGAAGGGAATGCACTTAGCAAAAAAAAAACATGGCGCATCATCTTGGAGTGTAAAATTATTTCTAGGCTTTCTGTTAAATTTACTACATTCAGCATAAAAAGCTCTTGAAAAGAGAGGTAAAGGTCACTTTAGCCTTGCAGATCATTCCTCATGAGCTCTAGCATGGAAATTACCTGAGCCCAGCAGGCTTATGGGGTGAGTGAAAAACAGGATGTACATGAACCTTAAGGAAATCCCTCCAGAAGTGGACTTTTTCCACTGAAGCATTAATGCTGGTGCCACACCTGATAGGGCCTAATACATGCTTCCCTGGGAATTCCATCTTCTCCTCCTCTGTCAGATCAAAAAATTCTCTACTGGCATCTATCACTGCCTTCATCAGGCTCTCTGATACTCCATGATTGATCACCTGATGATAAGCATTTCGGTTGGTACACTTCACATACATACATAGATGCAGGTTTTGGAAAAGAAAAGTTTATGTATGACATATAATTGACCACGGGGAGCTTGGCTTCAGTGATTAGCTCTTAAAAGCATCAATGAAATTTCAAATCAAAGACATTGTACAATATATACGCTGACCATGAAGAAGCCCCATTCCTGGCAGGCTTTGCCAAGCTCATGAATGATCTTGGATCGTTGATCAGGAGTGCCGGACGAAAGCAGAGAGAAGTCAATGATGGGGATTGAGTCTTCAGACTCTGATGAGACTGCTTCCTGGGGATCTCTTGTGAAAGTATAAGTAGAAGGAATGGAGTTTAGGCCAGGTGATTCTGCTAAAGCTTTGATAGTGGTTAACATGGGTTGGTGCATAAGAGATGCTTGTGAGGCTTGGGAACTGAAAAATGAATTGCTAACAGATGCAGAGCAAGAAAAGAGGGTCCTCCTAGTCTAATTATAATTTTCTGTACTCTGTATTAAGCAGTGATTTTTATTCGGCAGTCCATTACCAGGAAAATAAGTTTTTTTAGTTTGTCTTCTTTGTAAAGGTTAATGAACGCCACCCACTATCTAATGCTAGCATGATAATTGATAGAACAAGCAGATGGTGTCATTAGTTTACTAGCTAAGCCCTGACCACGGTTATTTATAAAATAATTCCGACCCACTGACGGTGTAATATATTAAACATTTATGCACACAGAAAAACAGAGTGTAGGACAAATTGAGTAATTCTAAGGAACAGGAATCAATACTCTAACACCGCTACTTGTAATGAAATGATTAAACAACTATCTTTATTCTGCTACGGAAGGACTATACTTCACCCAACATTTTAACTGAAGCTAATGTTTTGAGTAAAATAAGGACAGGGAGACCAGATAAGATTTGATCACGTCCTGCCAACTGAGGGTTGAAGCACTTTAACTACATACACCAGTCCAGATAAGTCACATTTTTCATTTTAACAATACAGATTAGTTATATTTACATACAAACTACACGTGGAACTTGGTAAGGTAAACAGTGCAACAGAACTCAAAAGGGTAGACAGCTGAGAAGACAGTTGCAATCAAGGACAAGATGCTAACTCTTACCACTGTTTGCTCAAATAGTGTAAGGTCTCCATCAGTCTCTACCTCCCTGTTGGTGAAGTGAACATGTCTCCATCAGCTATGATCTTATTTTGTACAATCAAACATGGATACTCATGTTTGCCTCCAGCAGCTTCTCATCCATTATTTTGTTGATTAATGTGCTTTGACCTGCTGGTTTGGTAACCTACTAAGTAATCAAGTTGTTGGACAGCTGGCTTTGCAGATCAATACGCGGTGGAAATGAGGCTACCCTGCTAGCAATGGATCCAACTGATTTTCATAAACTAATCTTGTGCCCTTAATCTATTAATCTTACCCTAAATGCAAAAACTTTAGCCTCAGATGGTATCAAGAGAAGGAGTTGTCCTTTCAGATTACAAGTTGGTCACATTTATGCAGCTTTAAATTGGTTATCCTAGTCATCAGCTCGAAATTTCAAAACAATCTAGGCAAAGAAAGTTCACCCAGATATCACAATTATTCAGGAAAGTACTGGGAACAACACATGACTGATTAGGACCATATGGAAGAAACAACCAAAGGAATTGCTAAGAATTATTGGCCTGCCACAAAAGTATTTCTTGCTTTGATTATAAAAGTTTCACAACAGCAGACAGCAAACAAGCAACAAGGCACACCACCCCATTAGAACAAAAGTTTTACTTACAATTGTGTGTATCTCTTCAGACACCTGAAAATGTGACAAAACACAGTACAAAAGATCCTCACTTTTGGATCAACTCTTTTCCCTTTCTTAAATCCTATATTCCTGGACTTGTATGCCTGTGCTATTGAATTATTTATTAGTACATTTGTACCGACAGGAACCCTCAATCTGGAGATAGTTTTTCTCCTAACATGAGTTTGCTTATGATCTCACCCTTCAAAAGATCTATCTTCACCGAGGAAGCTCTGAGCTTCGGCTCCGATTCCTGGTATATCTTGACAAGAACAATTTCCCGCTACAAGAAAATGACCTCTTTAACGAACTTGGTCCAGCAACCTGCAGAGACCTCCCAAAAGAAGAAGTAGCCATGAATTTTAGCAAGCCCTGGTTTCCGCTTACTCTCTTTGGAACGATTCCCATATCGGATCCACTCTCTTTCACTGGCCTACTCGTGGTGGCCGAATTGCTTCCAGATTCCACTGGAACAACAACATTAGCAAAAGCCTGACTAATCTTCAAAGCCGACAAAGAATCCAAAGAAACCGATCTTCTCATTGGCTGCATCCCACCTTCCTCCTCACTCTTCCTGCTAATCTCACCCTCCTCCTCCACTCCAATCCGGATTTCACCATCCATCCTCTCAACTTCTCCATCAGATTCTTCAATATTCTCCAAAACAGCAACCCTGTTCTCTTCTTCAACTCTTGCACTACCATCATCATCACCACCACCCTCATCAGCAGATGCTCCACCACCACCACCACCAGCTGCCATATTTGCCACAACAATAGGAGCACGACACAGAGGGCAATTGGTATGCGACCTCAGCCAGGTATCAATACAAGGAAGATGAAAAGCATGGCTGCACTTAGGCAACAGCCTAACAGTCTCATCTTCCTCAAACTCACTCAGGCAAACAGCGCAGTCAGTTCCTTCCACCAGACCATCCCCTCTCTTGTACTTGCACACACTAATAGAACTTATCACCGCCGGCTGCAACCCCACCGTCCGTATGTGCCAGATCGGGTGATCAATCACCGGACCATGTTCCTCATCCCAAAACTCGTCGTGGGTAGTCTCCAATCTCTCCTCTTCCTGCGGCGGCGGCGATGAAGAAGATCTGCTCGTTGACTTCTTGAAGTACTTGCGGTACATAGCGTAGCAAGAAACGAGAAAGAAGGCGATACCCGCCACCAAAATGATAGCTAACAATAACTTCTTTGGCCTGCTTACTTGGTGGCCGTAAACGACACCGCAGCCGTCGAAGCAGTAGTCTTCACATATTAGAGGGCAGGAGGCGGTGTCTCTGCAGTACTGGAGGCAGTTCTCTGATGTAGCGTTGAAGATGATATCTGTGGTTACGTTGACTGAAACTGGCAACAGATTTCTAAAGTGTAAACCCATCAGTGAAGAAGATGGGAAGAATATGGGTGAATGAAGAGGGAGAGAAGGGCATGAAGCCAAGGGAAGGGGAAGAAAAAAACTTGGTCAAAGAATTGAATGAATGGTGAGGAAAGGAATTTAAAGAGGTGTTTGTGGTGGGTGTTGCTACGCAGCTGCCTTTGTTTTGAAAAAAAAAAAATGGAGGAGATAGATTAGTGTTAAAGAATATTTTGGCGTTTGCCTAACGAATTTACTAGAATTGACTTTTCTTGTGGATTTGAGTGGGGATGAATTTTTTTTGATACAAGCCTAGAGCTAACCATTCCCCTACCCACCCACACTATGGTTTGAAACATGGTGGCCTTGGTGAAACCAAGGGCTTCATGCCACTGCACTTCTTTGGTGCTGGCTTGAGTGGGGATGAATTGACTTTGTAGTAGCTGGATGTTGGCTGATTATGGACTATATGGTGTCCAGCTCAAGTTAGGAGTTTCCTGGGCTGGTAGATAGTCTATTTTTTCAGCTAGTAGATAGCCCAACATAAAAATTAACCAAGAAGCCCGAACTCGGCTTCTTTTAGTAAGGGTAGGCCTAGTTTGTTGCATTTTCCAAAGATTGGGCAGGCAATAGTCAAGTAATCTTGGCCCGTCTCTACCACTTTACCTTGAATCCTCCTGTCTTAAATTTGATTGGAACCTGCGGATTAGGAAACAACTATACTTAAGTTGCTTACTTTAGGACAGTGATATATGAAAAACAGCTATAATAAATTCAGGTTAGAGTTACACTTTAAAAGCATTGGTTTAATGTCATAAGTGTGCTTGAATGAAAGCTATGAAGGCACCACCAGTATTGTTTAATGTTGTCATAAGTGTCCAAGAAGTTACTTCCTTTTGATTGATCAATAGAAGCAGTTACCTGTGCATTGAAACTGTGTATATTTCAGCAAACTGGGGTTCTTTTGCAGTACAGACTCTAATTCCACCAAACTCCCAAGTGTTTCTGTCATAAACTAAAAAATGGAGGTTAAGATCCTGTCACAGAAGTTGGTAAAACCATCTACTCCAACCTCACATCAGCTCTTAAAGATATCATACTTGGATCAAATTGCTCCTCCAGCCTACTTGCCTTTCATTTTTTACTACCAAGCTGATGCCAAACCAATCCCAGCGGAACAGGATGAAAGATGTAACCAGTTAGAAAGATCACTATCAGAAACACTATCCCTCTACTACCCTCTAGCTGGAAGATACAACCAAGATAAACTGATGGTTGATTGCAATGATGAAGGAGCCTTTTTTGTGGAAGCTAAAGCTGACGGCAATCTTGACCAGCTTCTCCAGGGAAAACCTGAGGGTAATGTGCTAAATCGTTTGCTCCCATTTGAGGATGAAATGTCCTTCAGGACAATACTGCTAGCAGTTCAAATCAACAGGTTTGATTGCGGTGGATTAGCTATTGGTATGTGCTTGTCTCACAAGATAGCTGATGGATCCACTGCAAGTTCATTCATCAATGCATGGGCAACAGCTTCCCGGGTGGGGATAAATGAGGTTACAAGCCCTGGTTTTGATGCGGGATCTCTTTTTCCATCAACCGAGGCATTAACCTACGTTCCTGCTCCACCCTCCATTTCTAATGACACAAAGATTGTCACAAAGAGGTTTGTCTTTGGTGGAGATGCAATATTCAAACTCAAGGCCAGAGCTATGGAACATACCTGCTATTCTGATAGCAAAAACTTACCTTCTCGGGTTCAGGTGGTGACTGCAATGATATGGAAGGCTCTAATGGGTATCAATCAAGCAAAACACAATCAACTAAGGACTTCCCTGCTAGTCAGTTCCTATAATCTCCGTGACAAAATGGCACTCCCGGTACCGCAGAGTTCTTTTGGAAACCTGTACAGGATGGTGGTTACTAGATTCCAGCCTACGCACAAGAATCCTGAGTTTCAAGAATTGGTAACTTTGTTCAACCACTCAGTTACAAAGGCGAAAGAAGACACTGCAAAAATTGCCAACCCTGGTGACATGGTGGCATTGGCAAGTAACTCTTCCAGAGAGGTAGGGGAAGAAGTGAAAAGTGGGGGTGTTGATGTCTGCATCATCAGTAGCTTGAGCAGGTTTCCCTTCTATGATGCTGATTTTGGGTGGGGGAAACCCCATTGGTTTAGTAGTGTGCACAAACCCCTGGAGATAGGATTGCTTTTGGATACCAAGTGTGGTACTGGCATTGAAGCATGGATGAGCTTGGAAGAAAAACGCATGCTTCAGTTCGAACAAGATCAGGATATTGTGGCCTTCACTTCTAGTGGAAAGCAGAGCATTATACAAGCTAGCTAAACTATGTAGTTCAAGATGTTTTTCATCGTTTTTTGGTAGCAAAATCAATGTCTTTGGTATCTCTAGCTAAGCAAAAATGGTATGAATAAATTAAAGAAGTTTCATACTTCGTTGTGATGTAGGTTTTTTTAGCCACTTAATGACACACCGAGGAGGATTTTTTTTTTTTTTTTCCTTCAATCTTGCTTACAACAGCAGTATCACTTGAGCTACACCGAGGAGGATTTTGGTTGGCAAGAGTGAATGAAGTCAATTTTGGACGACATATCACAAAGCTTTCTGTGTGGTCTTTGCTTTTACTATTACTGACCTGCAGATCATGCATTGCAAGCATATTTAGACCGATCGAATAACATGGGATAATCTTTATCCAGGAAGGACTAGAAACTATCAAGTATATCCACATCCATGTCTTGTATTTAAATAACATGGGATAATCTTTACCCAGGAATGATGATACGGTGCTTGAATAAGTCATATCGGCACGTTGCATTGTTGCGATCTCACCGCATACTGGGAAAACTGGTCTCCACCGGTTTGTGAATATGAACGAGGAAATAGAAAAGTGGAGGATCCTTCTCTTTTCTTCCTCTCCATTTAACACTTTCTTTACTTCCAAACAAGAATGGATTCTTAATTCTTGTATGGATTCTTAATTCTTGTCATCAGCAGCTGACAGTAATAGCTCAGAGTACAAGACCAAACTCTATTAACAGCAATAATCATGTGACTTTGTAGATGAAGAAATGAGACAAAATATATACCAAGGATTTTTTTATATAAAAAATACACCTGGCTTTGTTGCCAAACTCAACTGAAACTATATAAATTCTCATGGTGTACTCTAAGTCTAAACACACACACACACACACACACAGAGAGAGAGAGAAACAAGAAGAGGCTATGAAGAAGAAGCATGAGCTGAGGTGCGAATTGCTCTGCTGCCCCTCACCTTGTGGGTCGTTGGAGGTACGAATGGTTGCTTGCAGATAGGGCAGCAAGGGTGTCTAAGCATTTGTACCCACACGTCTACGCAGTAGGCGTCGAATACATGTTTGCATTTTACGAGCATCCGTACCTTACTTCCATCAACAAAGCTATCCAAGCAAATCGCGCAGTACTCATCCATCCACTTCGACCATCCCGGACTCCATTCAGTTGTCAGAGTTTCCAAGGTTTGAAATGGATCTTTGGAATAAAACTCTACACCCAGATCAAGCCCTTCTATCTCTAGGTGTTTTAGAGATGGTAACTGTCCAAAGGGTGGTAGAGAGGAACACTGCGTGCATTGTTTGAGGCAGATAGACACTATACTTGACAAGGAATTAGAATCTGTTAACCACAATGGAAAATTTTTTCCTCCATACCCTTTAATAGTAAGGCTTTCTATATCCTCATGAGGCTGCGATTTCTCAAGGACAAGTTCATGCATTAATGCAGCATCCGTGACAGCACTGTCATTCCCATGATCCCATATGAATTCCAATTTAGTGAGGTGTTTCTTACCCTTCAAATTGGCAGCTAAGGCATCCTGGACATCCATCACATTCTGTAGATTTGAAATACTAAGATATCCTACCAAATGCATCAGACTGCCCAACTCTTTGATGCTGCTGGACATCCCGCACTGAGCTCCCACAAAAAAATTTGACAGCTTTTGGAGCCTTGTTAACTTACCCATCTGCGATGGCATCGATTGCAACCCTGTCCTTCTGATATCAAGACAGCACAAGTTGGCCAATCTTACAATGTTGTCCGGCAACTCCGTGAGATCAGGACAATCAGCCAATATTAGAATCTGCAAGCGATACAGATTGCATAAGGAGTCGGGCAACCTTTTGATCCTCGTTTGTCGGAAATCCAAGTGGTGCAAATGCCTCAAATGACAAAATGAATCTGGCAACCCTGCAGCAATTGAATATCCAGGCAAGGATAGAACCCTCAAACGCTCAAATCTCTGCAAGAAGTCAAGTAGTCTTCCCTCATCACCACTACTTGAACACCTTACAAATAAGAAGGAACGCAAAAGCTTGGCTTCATAGAGTCCCTCCAACTTTTCAGAGGCAATATCCAAACTAGATTTTGCATATGACAGATGGCGAATCCTTTTATGGCCTGGCTTCCCAGAAGTATCATCATCTAACCGAAATAAAAATTCTCGAGATACAGAACTGGCCAAGTCATTTAGCAGGTCGTGCATTGTGAAAATTGATGGATCAGTAGTGGATTGCTTCAAAAATGACCTTGACACCAAATCATGGAAGTACTCCTCACCCACATGCATCTCCTTATGATTTCTTTCATGTTGATACAGAAAACCCTCTCCCATCCATAAGAGGATCAATTCTTCTTTTTCAAATTCGTAATCCTTTGGAAACAGGCCGCAATAAGCAAAACAAGGTTTTAGATTTGAAGGAAGAGAGCGATAGCTCAATTCCAGAGCCGAAAGAATCCTGTCAGCTGATGAGTTCCAAACATTGCTTTGTAATATGTCCTTCCATTTCTTGATATCTCTACTTGGTCGTAGGACACCTCCAAGGACTTCTGCAGCCAAAGGTGAACCCTTGCATTTTCTTGCTATTTCTTTTCCAATACTTTCCAGGAGTGGGTACGCACTAGAATCCTCCCCTCTAAAGGCATGAGAGGCGAAGATAGACCAGCAAGCATCTTGTGCTAGTTCTTCTAGACAATATGAAGTTGCAGAAAAAATAGATGATACACTTTGATTGCGAGTAGTGATAATGACCTTACTTTCTGGGGAGGAGCCATTGAGCAGGGGATCGAGCCAAAAGAGCCATGCATCAGGATTGTCATACCACACATCATCCAAGACAAGCAAGAACTTGCCCTCCTCCTGACTCATGATGCGCTTCATCTCAAGATGGAGTTGATTGGGAGTCAAGCCATCACAGTTGAGAGATCCAAGCTCCTTGAGGACATGTCTGGCCACTTTCTGAATGTCTGTTTCTTCGGAGACGCACACCCATCCTTTGCAATTCTTAAACTTGCCTTTAACACTTTCGTGATTGTACACGGCTTGAGCTAGAGTGGTTTTACCAATTCCGCCCAAACCCACTATGGTAATGCACTTATTGTTGGCATCGGCCGACAACACAAGCTTGAGTATGGCTTGCAAGTCATACTGCCTCCCATAAAAGCTTGATCCGATAAGAGAAGTTGTTGGTTGCCTTGGCAAAGGTGGTTCTCCTCCAATTTTCTCTATCAGACCAAGGGTCTCCTTTTGTTGTAGCAGATCATTAATCCTCTGCACCATGCTTTCTACCTCAGGTTGCATCTCTTGCCTCTTCTTTTTACCAGGAACAAGGGAAGACATGAACTTTCTGACCTTGTTTTTGGAGGTCTGAGCATATCCCAGGTTTAACTCCACAGCTTTGTAAGCAATATCTTCCAACAAGTCATCTGCTTCATAGACAGCCTCCTTCAACTCAAGTAGCCAATCTTTCACATTTGGGTCAGATATCTGCTTCGCCTCTGCATCGTTAAGCAGCTTCCCGATTGACCTTAGAGTTGTTTTTAGCTTCTTCAGGAGATTCTTGTCGAGATTCTTTTGGTCGAAAAAGGTGGCAATGATGCCATCACCAGTCTTATTGACCAAGAGGCCGATAACAGATGACACAATTGCTCCTACCACCATCGCTTCAGCCATGGCTTTTGTGGGGAAGAGAGGCCAACTGGGTTGATTATAGAGGAACTTAAAGAGAGAAAACAGATAAAGTGCAGGAAACTAATGTGAAGTGAAACGTAGGGTGAGGAGAAGAAGATAGTATACTGGATTTTGGGTCAACTTCTTCCTCCTCGGATTCTCTTCCTTGAGTTCACTTTGGAAGAATAAGATAATTATTTGGTGTAGACAGACCATCACATGGCGAACCTGGAGCTGAGAGAGAGGTACTAGTTTAATTAATGAAAATATAAATAATCAATTAAAGAGATGAATATTTAAATTAATATACGGAAAGGTACTCCTACAGTTTGAAGGACCTATACATTAATAACAATAAAATCATAGAAATGATGGTGAGGTGATTTTACGTAGAAAATGGGGGAAACCCCATTGGTTTAGTAGCGTGCACAAACCCCTGGAAAAACGCATGCTTCAGTTCGAACAAGATCATCAGGATATTGTGGCCTTCACTTCTAGTGGAAAGCAGAGCATTATACAAGCTAGCTAGCTAAACTATGCAGTTCAAGATGTTTTTTCCATTGTTTTTCGGTAGCAAAATCAATGACTTTGGTATAAATAAACTCGAGGTCTTACTCGGTTCTTTTCTCTAGCTAAGCAAAAACGGTATGAATAAATTAAAGAAGTTCCGTACTTTGTTGTGATATAGGTTTTTTTTGTTAGAATAATTACTTTATGCCTCAAATATCTTGATAATTATTAGACAATCAAGAACAATAATCAGGTATAGTAAGGCGTACCTGAATCAATGATGAACAAACTTGAACATTGATCGGGGAGGATTGGGAGCTTCCAAGATTTGGTTCCAACGCCTTGTGTATGTTTTTCTGTGATGGGGCAGAGAAAACTGACGCAGGAATAATCTTGGGGACCGCAACCCTATATTATATCCTTTATATACTAGGTCAATTAGGGTGCCCATAAAACCCTAATTACTAGTATTGGGTTTCTACACATAAAAGCCCATACCAACATAGATGTCTCTAGAGCCCAAAATAGATCACTTAATGGCCCCATAAAATTAGACAGACTTTAATATAATTGTAATTAATAATATAAGCTCATATATATTAAATAATTCCAACAATCTCCCACTTGGGCTATATTATTCTTGAGACAATTATATTCCAAAGTGTGCACAAAAGTGACTGCCTTTCTTGAAATATCTCCTTAAACAATCTGGTCCATCTACTACATTAGCATGGGATCAAAGCGGCCTTCGTTACACTTATTCGTAACTAGACCCATCAATGGTCACCATACTAACATATTCAATGACATAGATCGAGTATGGATGTGTAGCATGGAAATTACATGTAATGTGATCATACATGCCTATCTCCAACTGGTCCTCAAACCTTATGAGATCAAACATAATAACATGTTCAGAGAATAAACAAACCAAATGTACTTTATTCTGCAGAAAATACAAAATGCGTCTGGAAATAAGAACAACAAAATACAAACTCCCACTGAAACTGTATTTCGTCAAACAATGACGAATCTGAAGCTCATATGAGCAGTATGCTCATGAAAACCTTAACTGGTAATCTCTTTAATGAGCGGATCCGCAACAATGGAGTTTGTCCCAATATGTTCTATATGCACTTGTTCTCTCTGAACTCTTTATTTAACAGCAGAAAATTTAATGAGTTGCTGTTAATGATGGAATACACAATGGCTTATTAATTGTCACACAACATCCTTAATGGCTTACCAATACCATCCATAATTTGCAGCCTGGTGACAATTCTGTAGCCATATTCCACACTAGGATGCCTCAAAACAGGCTATAAACTCAGCTGCCATACTGGAAGAAGCATTGAGTGTCTGCTTAACACTCTTTTAGAAATAGCTTCATCAGCTAGTAAACAAATATAGCCCAAATATGGATCTATTACCTTAGTGGCATCCATCAAAATTAGAATCAGAATACCCAATGATCTCCACAGATTCTAATTCCAAATATGTGAGCATGTACACTTTATTCTCTACAAATACCGTATAACCCCTTTTGCTGCTCTTTAGTGATCCATTATAGGGTTATTGAGATATTTTTGTCTATATAATATCCCAAGAGTGTATGCTATATCCAGATGCATACATGCTTGAGTATATATCAGACCTTTAACTGTAGATGCATCATGAATTTTGCATCTTATACTCGGGGCATTAATTGAGACTAAACTTGTCTCCTTTATAAATAAGGGTATTTCCTGGTTTATAATCCTTTATTCCAAATTTGCTAAGAACCTTAACGAGATAACTCTTTTGTGATAGTTCAAGAATACCTCGAGAATAATCTCAATGTATCTGAATTCCAAAGACAAAAGAGGCTACACCAAGATCTTTTGTTTCTAAGAGTATTAGAAACTTCTTGGTTAGTACTTTATGCATATCTCACTATTAGCAAATGATATGTCATTGACATATTAAACCAGGAAACTAGCTTTACTCCCACTGAACTTATGGTATACAAAATTTTCGCCTATATCTATCTCAAAACCAGATGAGATCATTATTAGACAAAAATAGTAATACCAGTGACAGGAAGCTTGTTTAAGCTTATTGATGGATTCTTTTAATTTGCAAACCATTTTCTTTGAGTCTACCAACACAAATTCTATGGTTGCAACATATAAATTGTCTCTTTAATGTTACCATTGAGAAACACAATCTTTATATCCATCTAATGCTCAATGAAAAATGAGCCATAAGTGCCAGTATTATCTTGAAAGAGCCTTTCCTTGAAACCGGAGAGAAAGACTCTTTAGAACCATTGCCACCCTTTTGAGTACAGTCCTTTATGACAAGACGAGCCTTATATCTTTCAAAATTGCCCTTTGAGTCTTTTTGGTGTCAAATAACTATTTGTAACCAATTGGTTTCTCACCTTCAGGCAATTCATCAAGATCCTAAATATCTTTATCTTTCATAGACTTAATCTCATCATTCATGGCTTCATTCCACTTTTGAGGATAAGAACTCTTTATGACTTGATGAAAGCTGATAAAATCATCTTCCATCAATCCTACATCATCCTTATGTTCTTAGGAAAAGACAATATAATCATCCGAATTTGCACTTCTCCTTTCTCAAGTGGAATTCTTTAGCGGCACTTGTTCTTGAGGTTGTTGAGTTTGAACCTTATGAATGATTTCTGAATTTCAGAGAGAGACTCATACAATGTTATCTTGAATAACATCAGTGATGGAAACCTAATCATTGTCTATAAAAAACCATAAGAAGAGAAATAAGTTCCCCTTCAAAGACAATGTTTCCCATCTTATCTTCCCCTCCAAACTCAATTTCCTCAAGAAATCTGGATTCCTGTCACAAAATAACTGAATTGTGGGACAAAGAACTTGAAACCCCATAATTACTCAAAGTTACTTAGCAAGGTAGTAGCTACCTATCTTTAGATCCAAATTCTTTATGTTGGCCTAAATGGCCTACCCTTAGTTGGATCACCCCAAATGAATAGATGCCTAATATTAGGCTTCTAGCTTGTCCATAGTTCATAAGGAGTAATAGCTATTACTTTGACTGTAACCTTAGTGAGGATATAAGCTGCATCTTTAGTGCTTCTTCTTAGAGTGAAATTGGTAAAATATAATGACTAATCATATATCTTACCATGTCCTTAAGCATTTTATTGCATCTTTCAGCAATACCATTAATGCTTAGTTTTACACAATATTGTGTACTAGAAACCATATACCTCTAAGAATTAAGAGAAAGGCTTTAGAGATTTTCCACCTTATTTATTATATCTATCATTGTGGCCACCAATAATAGATATAATAACTTAATTCCATATTAGTCAATTTCTGTTTTGTACCATGCCTTATTATGCAAGATTTCAATATATGAAGCTTTAAATATAGGTTGTCATTTACAAATTGAGAACTAGTACCAATAGTATTTGAATTTCTTAAAGACCAACTTTATTATTTCTAAATGGACAAGAATAACCAGATTTGTCCAAAAATAGAAATAAACTAAATTCCATCTAAAATACAAAATTCATTATTTCTAGATAGACAAGAATAACCCGATTTGTCCATAATAGAAATAAACTAAATTTTGTATAAAAGACGGCACCGAAAGGTCTATCTCAAACTCAAATACAATTCAGTTCTCATTAACAACCTATAAACAATCAGAGCTTCAATAAAAGTTGATTTACATGCCATTGCCCCATAAAGATGTATCTCTCAACATTATTTGGCTTTTGACACATCAGTAAATCTTGCATAGATACACTTATCTGAATAGTAAAACTGAAATCTATCCATAAAGTGTGTCTTGGTACATAAGTCAAATTGACTTCAAAATAAACTAAGTACCTTTCTCAACACGCCCAATGGCGCATAGTTGGGATATTTTACTATTTCCATCCTTCTTGCAAAAGTAATAAGTAAATACCAAA
>JAKUCV010000745.1:56788-74095 GCA_028386065.3 Turnera subulata
AAATCTTGCATAGATACACTTATCTGAATAGTAAAACTGAAATCTATCCATAAAGTGTGTCTTGGTACATAAGTCAAATTGACTTCAAAATAAACTAAGTACCTTTCTCAACACGCCCAATGGCGCATAGTTGGGATATTTTACTATTTCCATCCTTCTTGCAAAAGTAATAAGTAAATACCAAAGCTTGTTACTTTTGCATTTTCCTTTGTGGTATCCCAATTGCAGCTTTATTTCCTCTTTTCTTTTGTGGTCCTTAGAGGAATTTACCAATCAAGCATTTTCTGAATGCTCTCTTTAAATATATCATCTTCTTGCATATAATAATCTTATCAAGAAAACTTGATTCCTTTTGAGTATTTTACTCACTTTAGATTCATCATAGAGTGCAAGATGATATATAAATACCAAATATGAGCAAAACTATTGTAGGCTGTAACATTAATGCCTTTAGAATTAGAGAAAAATGAGACATCTCAATGATATACTCCCTTATATTCTCTATCATTTATGCTTTTAGAAACAAATTTTAATACTAATAAATTTGTTTCAACCTTTATGCTCTTGGCAAAGTGCTTTTAAAAGTTTCTCAAGAAACTTTCAACTTTATCCTCATCGGACATACTGCCCCCTAAAGGTTTCTGGAATTGCATGTCTTATGATCATGAGACTCATGCGATTATAAAATTCCCACCTCTAAATATCCCGCTTAACCTTATGGGAAATTTTATCTGTATGAGGGGTAAGTTAGTCTTTCCGTAGTGCAAAGCCCATATCTTAATCAATTAAGAACAATCATAATGTTCTTATCCAGATCTCAAAACTTTGTGTCATTCAATATCGTTTGAAATTGATACTTACACACACCCCACAAGCAGAAGCTGAAACTTTGTAGAGTATTAAAAACATTCAGCTCACAATTCCTTAAATTGTACGCAAAACATAGTAATTAAATTCAATCCGTGTGGTGGGCCCCAACAAGATACCTAGCACAACATTGATATTTTAGTCTTTGGACAGAAAATACCAATTTGCAAGTGGTACTCTCAGTGCAGTGATCAAATATTGACAATTAGGCCTGTCAAATAATAAGCCTTTCTTTGGACCGACTTATTACCCACATGGTATACCTGATAATCGTCACATATTTATCACCACAAGTGTATGTGAAATTTGGCCAAATAATAATCCTCCTTTGGGCTGATATACTATTCGCATAAATTTCACATACAAGCATCTCATATTTTAAAATAGATTAATCTACGCAAGAGAGGTTACTTTGGTAACATGTTGCTTCAATTAATCTTCTAAAATACTCGACATCCCAAAATAATATAATACTGAATATTAAATTTAATTTCACAAAATATGTTTTGCGAGGAATAAAGTATTCCTTAATTTTAGTCCTTCTGGGCAAATTATAAAATAATCTGCATGCAAGGATTGAACTGTAAATCTGTCATATAGGGACTGGAATGACAGAAACCAAACTGAAGGGATCGAAGTGAAAACTATTGCAGAAAATTGCTTTACCTCATGCGATTCTCATCTGGATGCAATAGATTCACAATATGGCTTTTGTAACGCATGTCAGAAATTAAAAAAAAAAATATATTGCATTGACTGAATCCATCCAAAAGTGACAGCGCTTAATCCCCACTTCACAAACAAGATTAATTCAAAAATTTGCTCCTAGAACGATTGATCAAATCAAAACCAAACAAACAGTAATTGTTTTGGCATTACCGAAAATAGCAATACAAAACAAAGAGGATGCCAATATAATAAATAATTTAATCAATCGGCAAACCAGATTCAATTCAATAAACAAATCAATGGAAAGCATACTGGATCCATCCTTCATTGACTTTAATTTATCCGAAATTCAAAGTAATGCAAAGCATTAATTGGCAAACCAAAGAACCATATACCGATTCATGGGCAATTGAATTAATCGAGCAGCTCAATAACATATCCCAAATTCAATACACAATTCAATTAATAACCTTATGCATGATGTTGTTGACGAGCAAAATACAATATTCATGCGATTATATTGAAAAATTTGATGATATCTAATAATTTAATCAAGTAGGCTCCGCTACCACTTGTTAGAATAATTACTTTATGCCTCAAATATCTTGATAATTATTAGACAATCAAGAACAATAATCAGGTATAGTAAGGCGTACCTGAATCAATGATGAACAAACTTGAACATTGATCGGGGAGGATTGGGAGCTTCCAAGATTTGGTTCCAACGCCTTGTGTATGTTTTTCTGTGATGGGGCAGAGAAAACTGACGCAGGAATAATCTTGGGGACCGCAACCCTATATTATATCCTTTATATACTAGGTCAATTAGGGTGCCCATAAAACCCTAATTACTAGTATTGGGTTTCTACACATAAAAGCTCATACCAACATAGATGTCTCTAGAGCCCAAAATAGATCACTTAATGGCCCCATAAAATTAGACAGTCTTTAATATAATTGTAATTAATAATATAAGCCCATATATATTAAATAATTCCAACATTTTTAGCTACTAAACGGCACACCGAGGAGGATTCTTTTTTTTTTTTTTTTTTGTTTACAAGGGGTTCAATCTTGCGTACAACTGCATTACCACTTGAGCTACACCAATCTTTGCTTTTACTATTACCGACATGAATATCATGCATTGCAAGCATATTTAGGCCGCCGATAGAATAACATGGGATAATCTTTATCCAGGAAGGACTCTAGAAACTTTTTAATTATATCCTCATCGATATCTTGCTTCTAAAATATTTAAAATGGGCTTACAGTTTTGGAAATTATTTTATTCGGGTGGCGTGGCAGCTTGATCGGACAAGGAAATTGACTTTTAACGGCAACAAAATAAGCTAACAAAATGATACTTCTTTAAAGAGCTTTAAGAGAGAGTTACAAGTTATAACTTGTAAGGAACAATTGACACACGCTTATCCTTTTCATGAAGAAACGCAGGCTTACAGTTTATGACACGCTTAGCCTTAATAAAAAAAAAAGGGGGGGGGGAAGGAAAAACAGGCTTCAGTTTATACGTTTTGTTGTTAGTCGTTAAAGCCAACTTTTTCTCTTTTTTTTTTTTCCTGGGTGAAATATAGTAATTCATGTAAGATTCAAGAAAGTGTGATTTGGCAGGAATAAAATGCAAATCGTAACCTACAATTTTTTTTAGAGAATGAACACAATATATTCATTCACATGAGTCAATCCAGATATGGTTATACACACATTGAAAATAAATTTGATTTAGACAACTTATAAAAACTATATCAAACTTTAAAAAGTCAAGTCTAAGATGATTTTGAAGTATAACTTACCAATTAAATTATTTTAATCTGGAAACGACTTGATACAAAGGGAGAAGTGTTAAGCAAGGTGCAAAGTTACAAGTAAAAAATGACACGGTTAGCCATCTTTCTGGAGAAAAATGTAAACCATAGCTTGAAGTGACCAAATACCACAACCACAGCATTCCTTGGCGTGTCCGTTTTGCTCCCTTTAGCAGCATCAAACACAATATCCCGTAAAGAAGTTCCTCAAGCAAACTAATCAAGTTTCATTCTTGATATATATGTCCCAGCCCAAATTTAGGATATAAGAAGAATAGGTCCATAATCGTTGCAGGTTGTACAAAGGTTTCTGTCCCCCACATTAGTTTTTTTTTTTCATTATGTCTTCTGCAGGTTCTTACAATTTAAGAAGTTTTCTTCAAGTAATTTACCGTTACAGATTCGCCTCCTCTGCATATTCTAGCCTTGGACACAGCTCCAACAAGAATGGACCGGGGTACTCAACGCAAAGGGGTTTGCAGTTGATAAGCTCTGACAGTAGAAGATGGGGGAATTTTGGTACCAAAATGTATAGTCTTCTTTTCTGGTTCTTCATTCTTTTCAGATTCTTTGCCTGTCAAGAAAGATGTTTGCTAGAAAACTTATCCTTGTTATTTCATTCCTGTAAACCAGACTGAAAGAAGAGCCAGTTGTACCACCAAAACCAGCTCCTCCGAAGTTTAACTTCCCACTCTGGTAAGAACATGTCCAAGGATTTGTATGCTAAAAACGTCTGTGATGTTTAGATATATCAATTTTCGAAATGAATTGAGGACGAAGAAGACTTAAATTGGAAATAAAATACTTACATGAGTCTAGGAGAAATTTTTTCCTTTCTTTTCAGAACTTGTATTCATCTTTATTACTATTTGAGAGAGAAAAAAAAGGTATATGATGATAATGCTACACTTGCAGGGCAAGATGGGTTGTGGGCTGTATATTGTCTGTCTTCCCATTCTGGAAGCAGAAATTGGAGCAACTAAAAAGGATAGAAGGTTGATGGTTTGTTTCAAGCATTATTTGCATATAACAAATTTCCAATCCTATTCTGCGGCTTTTGCTGCTTCTGAAATTGGGTTTTCCAGGTCTTGTTTGGTTGTGTCAATTTAAGATCATTGACCTTTGCTCATATCTTTTTAACGAAAATGATGTAGCTGGAAAAGGAACAAAGAACAGTTTACCAACTTTTGGGATTTGGACAAATTTCAGGAGAAGCGGAAATCATTGTTGAAGGAGTAGAAACTGTGGCAGGCGTAGTGGAAAAGGCAGCCACAGCGGTGGAGAAGGCATCAGCAGATGCAGCAGAAAAACTTCCTGAAAATGGGAAACTCAAGGAAGCGGCTCTGTTTATAGAGCGTGTTTCAAAAGCAACAGCTCATGATGCCCACGAAACAAAAGAATTCTTTCACAAGGTAATTGGATCCTTACTTGTTCTGCTCAAAGCCTCCCCCAACATATGGCAGTTTAGAGGAAGAATGGAATAGACATTTTGAGAGTTGAAAATGCTACCTAATCCTTTCTTTCTCCCTACTGTTACCTGACCGATATTTTTCTGATGACGCAGGTTGACGAGTTGAAGGAAGACGTTGATGATCTGGAGAAAATGGTGGAACCTGTTATAGAAAACTTAATACATAAAAAATCCGAACAAACAAAAAACCCCTGAGAAAAACATTGAAGTTTGCTGCTGTGTAGAAAGATGCTCCTTGAGCAATTCATTCCATTTGTTTCCAGTCTTTTAGACTCTGGCTCCTCAAATAAAGAAATGATTCCTTCAATTTTGCCCGTGGCCAGATTGCGGTGATTCAGCTCATGTATGAGAATTAACCTCTTGTAGCATTCCATTAAATTCAGCAGAAATTTACTGCTAGTCCCCAAAACTTTTTAAGTACAACACTAGCCACTAGCCAGCGCTCTATTTATACATGCTTCTCTACTCGCATCCCATACTCAGAATGCAAGAAATGAATATGGAAAGCCTTACTAAGTTATCACTATAGACCGAATATTATAAGTTGAGTTGAACACTTGAGCTAAGGGCCAACTGCTACTGAGGTTTCTCTATTAAATACATAGGCGTGATATTAGATATGTACATTAATTTACAAGCGGGTTAAAACACAGAGTCAGTCTCGGCTTCATATGATGGCATGATGTACACCCCTCAAATGTGCGTAGCAGTCATCGCTACTGTAAAAGGACTCCAAGCAAACCCAGCAAATGTGCCTACCACATCTACATTCGATGTGGTTGCAACCTTCCACCTTCTCAATCATGTACCTACATACAGGGCAGCTCTTCACGTGCTCTTTCCCCTTGCACCATTCTCTGAGGGACGAGTCAGGGTCGTCTTTAAACTCTCTGTACCTTTCGCATGAGACAAATGGGTGAGACTCCAAGTGACACCTAGTGCATGTTTCAGCATAGCAAGCTCCGCATGTAAATATATCTGCATCCTTGCTGCCTCTTGCCACCCGATAGATAGAGGGACAGTCAGGAGATGGGCAAAACCTGTAAGTACCGCCACTGGATGCAACAAACGATCCCAAAGAAGCCCTGAAGAGATCCTCTAACTTTTCAGATGTTAAGAGAGACTTCAAGTCAGTAAGCCATATCTGCTTTTCACAACCTGCACGAGTACAGCAAATAGGGAAGCCATCATGCCCTCTCATTGCTGACTCTAATTGCTCAACCAAGCAAGAACGGCAGAACTTATGAGCACAGGCCTCAAGCTGGTAACAATCATCAACCTCGCACAAACAAATGGGGCAGGAACTGTCTTCATCTTCATGTGGTTCGGCAGGCTCACCAAGGGCAAGAGATCGTGCAAAATCGTGAACTATTTCTTCCACTCTCACTCTAGTATCCTTTTCCCCACTAAATGAGATGACATGTCGTCTTGTATTCAGCGTAAATCCAGCATCAGGAAACTTACCTTTGAACCAATCCAACTCTGGTCCAAACTTCTCAACCACCTTTCTCATAAGATCATGTGGCAAACCAGCACCGCGAAGACGAATATCTATTTGCTTGTTTTCATGGAGGGAAACAAGGGACTGTACTAACTTCTGTTCAGCAAGAGCAACCTTGTTCTCTGGACCAAAGATCCTAACATTGTGGCTCTGCCTATCAACAAGAATATAAGTTCTCATTTCACGTTCCAGTGACTTCATAATCATATAGCCATCTCTCGTGAAAAGCAACTGAAGAATTGAAGAAGTGAGGCTGCTATGATTCACTGCCCTTCCATTCATCAGCTGCTCCAGTGGTTTCCTCAACTCTGCAACTGTCTTTGTTGCATTAGCAGATAACTTCACTCTGTACGAGCCATTTTCGTTCCTTTCTAAACTGCATTTTACACCTGCATCATCAAGCAAGTTAAAAACAAAACACTTAAAAATCCTTAACATGAGTTGTTCAGATGTGGGTACAAATAACAGTAGCAAGACTAGTTGTCATTAGGATCAACTAGAGAAAACATATTATGAAACAATTACCAGAGAACAAGCCACACACCCAACACTAGAGTATCTAGCTTCCACAAAAAGTGGCTTCAAATACATGGATGCTCATACAATTAGCAAAAAATGAGCAGCAATGACACTACTGCTAAACATGCAAGCTAGCAAGCAAAAACTTGATCACACCTATCACTTAGTAATGCATGTTATCTTTATTTCTTAGTTCTTAAAAATTAATAACACACCCCATCTTCTATTCCTTTCTTCTTGAGAATCAATAGTGCATCCCTTTTGATGGGACTACGAATTAGTTACTAGAGAAAGAAGAGACAGATGAACATCTATAACTCAAAAAACCTTCTCATAGCACTATCTATAAACAAACTTCAACGGCAAGCATTAGATCGAGTTCTTCCTTTACATACATGGCTCTAGACACATAAACTACCAACATAGTCATTACTTGCCCCACAGACAGAAATGAAAACATTTGCCAAAGAACATTAGCGCATTCTAGACACAGTATGCTTAAGTGCCTAGCCTACAGGATGGGGAAGCTGTATCCCATCCATAAAAAAAAGGCCACAAATTGAATATGGCCACATTTCCTTGAACTTTAGCTTTTGTCTCGAGTGTACTTCAAGTTCCCAATCATCCATTAGAACCAATCACTGACAAGTTGTCAAACAACTATTTCATTAAAAACATAACTGACGCTTCAGCAATTCTCACCAGCTATAATAAACTCCTTTCGTGAGAGGATGATCAAAAAAAAATTTAGGAAAAAAGAAGATACAGAAAAGCAAGTCATTGCAAGAGGTGAGACAATCGCTATAAAGAAAACTAGAAACAGCAAGCATGCATAACTCGTGTACCAGGTGAAGGTGAAAAAAGGTCAACAGCATATATAAGAATATGTTTTAGAGTGAAGGAAAATACCAGGATGACGATTGAAGGTTCTAAGTAAAGAATCCAGCTGCTTTTCGATGAATGCATAAACAGGAGCAGGACACGACAGAGAGGTGTGGAAAACCCGCTCGCACTGCATCTTTTGCCATGAAAAACAGCAACCAAGTGCTTTCCCTTGGATATGCTGCAGAGCTTTTGCTGCCTCCAGATGCAGTCTACCATCAAAAGTGATCCAAGCCCTCATGAAAGTATCCTTTGGCTCAGGTGGGAAAACCTGGACATGGCAATAATTGCTCAGAGGGCCCTGGTTTGGCATAAATGGGGCAATTTCCTTGAGAATGGCTTCCTCACAAGCACCAACAGGAACATTATTTACTGCATCTCCTCTTATTATAAACACATCCAAAATTCTTCTACTTGTGGCCTTTTGAAGAGCTTCAAGAATTTCAGCTTCAGAAGTTTCTCTATCCAATCCTCTAATCACAACTGAGTCCACATCTCTCATGCTACGCTCACAATGAATAAACCTCCCACCAACCAATAGGTTAACGCAATCCCCAACAACAAACTCCACATCGTTTTTTTCACATTTGACAATTGCAAAACCTTTGCTGTACCGGCGTGGCCAAATGACTTTAGCTTTTACAGGAGCAAATGAAGATTTTTGTGCGCCTCCAACATATGGCACTGAAGGGGACAACTTAAGCACAGAGCCAGATAACTCAAATCCATTGAAGTCTAAAGATTTTCTTGCCATCTCCGGTGTCAGAAATGTCACCCTGCCCCACTTCTCTGTATCATCGCCATCCAGTCCGGAACCCATGACTTTATGGAAAGCACAGACTCCAGACACATGTTTCTCAAAGAATGCCAAAAGATCCTTGTCGTCCACTCCACTTGCATTTGAAAGGGACACATTGACTGTCAAATATCTGTTTTCCAACTCCAGATGCTTAATTTCTGCACCAGCACCAAAAAGTGCAACAGGGGGAAAAGCACCAGCTCGCACTCCACGATACAACCATTTCTCCAAGCATTCATCTCTCAACCATTTTTCTTCAAATTTAAGGGTATTATTCACCGAGCAACTGACTTCTTCAATATCTTTTAAAGATGCAAATACTCGGACCTCATTATCATCCACACCGACTTCAATACCAATGCGCTCATCCATATAAGTTGCCCGCAAGCGAGAAACAAGAGAAAGCAAGCTGTTATTTGACTTCCCACAGAACCTCTTTAAGACAGTACTTCCAAACCCTGTTATCACCCTCACTTCCAGTTTTCTACCCTCCATTTTTGAGAGATCAAACAAAGGAGGACTTAACGAAGAAAAACTCTCTGCATCTACTGAAGTAACACAAACCAAAAATTGGCTAGACACAGATAAAAGTTCAGCAAAAACTACCCAATTCGGCTTCTGACCATACACTTGCAGTGAACAAGAAGGATGAAGTTGAAAGTGCTCTCCACTCGGAACAACCTCATAACCAAGGCGATCATATCCAGAATACATGGCTACATTATCTGCTAGTGAAGCGAGTATGATCTTCTTCATATTTTTATCATGCACAGAAGCATGGGGATTCCACCGCCAATAAGAAGGAATGATGATGTTCAGTTCATTCTTCAAACAATTTTCCAGTTCTATCACTGTATCTTTGCATCTTCGCATGGCTTTTGCATTTATGCTATTCTCCCAACACCATTTATTTCTACTCTCGGGCGGTTGATTCTCCCACTCGAAGTAAACAGAAAGCAGAGTGAATAGATCTCCACCGTGATGGCAGAATTGCACCTTAAGGCGATCAGATTTCTGTTTATCATCATTAGAACCAACTCTGCAAAATATGCTACTGGCATTGGCCATAGCAGCAGCAAGGACAATTCCCTCTTTACGCAAACAATAATGACAGCTTTCAAGGATTATTTTTCCAAGTCGGGGCTCAACACCCAACTTAACCAAGCTATGCCCGTCAGCAGTCAATTCAAAGACATTATTTTTATTGACAACAGCACCTAACCGCACAAGGTTCCTGATAGCCATATCAACTGCCTCAAAACTAGGTGCATCAATGAAATCAAATTCCAGCACATTTTTTATACCCAAGGCAAGAATCCTCAAAACAGCAATACCAAGATGAACTTTACAAATTTCAGGTAATGGATGAGAATCCATCGACAGATAATCAGATTCTGAGTAAAGTCGGTAACACTTGCCAGGTTCTATTCGGCCAGCACGGCCTGCCCGTTGGTTGGCAGAACTCTGGCTAATCTTGGAAACCCTGAGGACATTCATACCAGAAGTGGGTTCAAACCTGCTCTCCTTAACCAAACCAGAGTCAATAACATACTTGACCCCTGGAATTGTGAGGGATGTTTCTGCTAAATTAGTAGCAAAAATAACTTTTCGCTTCCCTGGATAATTCTGGAAAACACGGAACTGTTCTTCATGAGATAGCTTTCCATGTAAAGGAAATGCAACCGCAGAGGGAGATTGAAACTTTTCAGAAGCCCACTCCACTTCCATCTGGGAAGTTAAAAAAGCAAGAATTGCCCCTTCCTCCTCGAATTCATGAATCTCCAGTGCCTTCTGAATAACCTCCGAAACATATGGAGAAACATTATTTGAGCTGACAAAGGGGCCAAACGACCCTTCCCATGCACCAGGAACATATTTTATTTCCACAGGAAAGCTTCTTCCCGAGACATGAAAGGTTATGCAACCAAAAAAGTACTGAGATAATTTGCTTGCATCAACAGTTGCGGACATTATAATAAGCCTTAGGTCAGGCCTCTCACGAAGTAAATCTTTGAGCAACGCCAACAGAAGATCAGTATTCAAGCTCCTCTCATGAGCCTCATCTACAATAATGCATGAAACTCCAGACAAAGTCTTATTGCTCATCAGGATTTGCAGTAGACAGTGATCAGTCATGTATATGACCTTGGATCTGAACTCCTGGGAAGATGAAGACAAAGTATGGCAGACAACTGAGTTATCTTCATAACACCCATTGCTTTCTTCACCGACCCTTTTTGCTAGTGAAATTGCAGCAATCTTCCGGGGTTGCGTACACAAAACCGAACCACTGGCAGCAATATCTGAATCAGCAAGAAATTGCACCAGCTGTGTACTCTTTCCTGAGCCTGTCTCTCCAATCAAGACTGTTACCTGCAGAGAACGAAAAAATGACCAAACGTCTATTAACACAATAAGAAATTCTGCAGTACTTGAAAAGAAATTCTCCATAGGCCGACTACAAGTACAGTGGGCATTTGTCCCAAAAATTAGCCAAGCACAAAAGTAAGGCAGCTTCTGCGAGTGAAACAGCCATAAATTTCAAATATACCAACTGAGGCATTTATCTATTGGCGGACACAGATTGAATAAGTGACTGAGATCGAATCAGAGGTTGTACAAATATGAACTGATAGAAGCATCTAACTTGTCCCCATAATAATCGTAAAATGTGGAATCTACACGGTATTTTAAATACTCTACAAAATTTTCAAATAGCATACATTCAAAAAGTCCAATAAAAAAAACTACTATACCTGTTGTGAGTGCAGTGTTTGCAGAATGTCACTCCTATATCCGTAGATGGGCAGCCCATCTTCAAGCCGCCTACATTCCCTCAAAATCAAGCAATGTATTTTACTCCAGTTGAAACCCTCACTAGTATCAAACCTCAAAACCCCCAGCTCCTCAATCTCCTTCCCATGAATATAATCCGACACACACTTCATTCCCTTCCTAAACTCCTCAGTCCGCCTCAAAATCCCATCCTCCTCCACCCTCAGCCCTTCCCACTTCGCCTTAAGCTCTTGCAAAGCTCTTTGGTTATTGGGCCTCCTGAGCAAACGCGAAACTTTCGCAATCTCTGAAGACAAAGAATCAATTTTTCCCTCCAATTTCTTCACTGCCTCCCCGTCCATCAGCTCCCCCACATGCGACTGAAACATGACCCTCACTTTCCCGTTTATATCGTTGATACCTTCCCAGGAGACGCCAGAATCAACCGCCGGAATCAGCATATGCTCCCCGGCAAGCCGCCTCTCCCACAACGACACAATGCCGGCCACAGCATCGGTCTCGAGCTGGTAGTAGAGCCGCGCCACGAGGGAGCCGGAGGTATTGGTTGAGGACTTGAACGGCTTAGGGTTACATTGGGCGATCACAGACTCAACCGAGGCCGAACTACACGCGGCACGATTACCTCTGGAGAGCAGAATCACCGCAGATTGAGGGGTTCGCTGGAGCGGCTGCTGCTGCTGATGATACCCCGGCTTTTGCTGGTGGTAGTTGTTGTCGAAGTACCCACGGCGGATACCGGCCGCCGGAGGCGGGGTCGGCCCCCGGAGCTCGCGATTGCGCCAGGCATGAGAGTGGCGGGAGTTGTGGTGGTGGTGGTGGTTGACGAAGCCGTTGATGGAGTTGGAATTCATGGTGTACAAATCATTTCCATCAAACCTCGAAAAACAGAAAAAAGAAAGAACAACGAAAGACCAAAGCTTTGCTCTTGAAGCTTCCTCTTTTATACTCGCCCCACAAAATCCCAAACCCTAATTAGGGATTTATAAGCTTTCCTTTTCCGTTAAGGAATAGAATACCAACAGAACGACAACAGAGGGAGGGAGAGAGGAGTGAGCGTTTCAATGTTTGAGAGGAACAAACTATGAGGGTAGACTGTAGTGTAGTGGAGTAGACTTGTTTGTTTGTGTTAGGGATAAATTCAACTACTCAAGGTCGAGTCGGAGAAAAAAAAGAAAAGCCAAGCGCGCGTTGATAGGTCCGGTCCGTAGTGGGAAAGGTGAAGGGGCTAGGGTGACGGCTGGGTTCCGGATGCTATCAACTTCTATCCTGACACGTGGAGTATTGATTAAATCACAACCATCGAATGGGGAAACTGTGGGTCCCATGTTGGTAGAAGTGGGATCGGGAGGTCCTGACACGTGTGGTGTATTTTTGGGCTGTTGAGACATGTTTTCTGCGGGTAGGGTGTTACAGTCATGTAAAAATAGCTATTACTGCGGGGAGTGGTGTGATTGATTGTTGCCTTGTTGGGGGGGGGGACGGGACCAAGGAGTGGGCCCGCGTGATGGACCTACGCTGTATTTGGTCCACACAAACTTCGTCTCCAAGTACTTCGCATGGCAGATTGGGAGCTGGGTTAAATGATTTATGCACAACCTTTGAATTTTGGGCAATTTATGTATTGCTTGGGACTTGGGAATATTATCTTTACACATTGAGTTAGATTGTGCGCCTGCTATTCACATATTAAATGATCCATCAGCCAGCTGTTTGGAGCAAGTCCCGCTAATGGAGTGCATCAGGAACATGCTGCAACGGCACCTACATTTACCGGGAAGCTAATTTCACAGCTGATATGTTAGCAAAACAAGCCTTGGCTTTGGATGATGAGTTTCAGTTGTTAGAAGAACCACCAAATTTTTGTCTTAATGTTTTGACAGCAGATGCTGTAGGCGCAACTGTTACACGTGAATTCATGTAGTTGTTACTCAAGCTGTAGATTGTGCGCCTGCTATTCACATACTAAATGATCCATCAGCCAGCCGTTTGAAGCAAGTCTCGCTAATGGAGTGCATCAGGAACATGCTGCAACGGCACCTACATTTACCGGGAAGCTAATTTCACAGCTGATATGTTAGCAAAACAAGCCTTGGCTTTGGATGATGAGTTTCAATTGTTAGAAGAACCACCAAATTTTTGTCTTAATGTTTTGACAGCAGATGCTGTAGGCGCAACTGTTACACGTGAATTCATGTAGCTGTAGATTCCCCTTTTTACCAAAAAAAACTTCGTCTCCAAGTAATGCCCCTCTCGCCCAGAACGGATGATATCATTTTTTTAACGAAAAAAAGAAAGAGTAAAATACTCAAGGCATTGCGTAGGAAAACTTAGATTACTTAGTTTTAATCGGCAAAATACATCTCAAAAGATAACCTGAAGCACCCCGACCCGTATTTACCATATACAGTAAACACGTGCCGAAACTATTCTTATTGATAGAACAGACAGTACATCTCGCAAATACAATACAACAGCAATCTGTATATTACAACTGTCACCCATACCCGGGGACCATTATTCAAGCCTCACACTCTAACTCAACAGCAGCAGCAAAAAAACATATGATACAGCAACAGAGGCAAAATAGAAAAGCAGCAACATATATAAAACAGCAGCGGAAGACTTATATGCACATGCAACGGAGATATGGATCCGGAGTCAGGTGGAGAAGAAAGCAGCAGCTGACGAACATCGTACCTGGACTACAAACAAAGTCAACCTACGGGATGAAACCCCGCAGGCGAGGGGTGAGTCCGAAACGCTCACCGGTACATTTAAGCACAATCATGGATAAACAAAGATATGCAGGCAACCATAATACTTTCGAAGAAAATACCAGCAAAAGACAAATCAGAGATTCAACTAGATCATGACTGAGCCAAGGCTAAAAGAATATTTATTATTATTACCAATTTTATCTTTCGGGGGTCTGTCACTAGACAAGTTAGGGCCATACCTGGTTATCAACTAATTCCAGATGCCAGGCCAAAACATAACCGGGATCAACACCCCAATAACATAATCAATTCGGGATCAACATCCCAATATCCAAACCAAACCGGGATCAACATCCCCAAATCAAGAAACCGACCATGGCCACCACACAACTAGCCTCTAACCATCTAGTCGTACCACTACTTTCCACGTGACAATCAAATCATCATGACATTCCCATTTCCAATTCCAGTACTCTTTCCCCAATTATCCAACCTTCCATTATCTCAAGTTATTCAACAGAGCAAACCATCAACAATTTCATAACACTAATCATTCACAATTAACAGTTCAACATCAATTACAACACAATATTCACAAAACCAATAACATAGTCCAACAACAGCAACAACAATAACCATAGCAGTCAAATAACCAACAACGACCATCTCAACAGTCCAATCAAACAATAAAACACACAAAGTATTATAGGCACATATCAAGGGTTATCCATCCTCACCTTAGCCGATTATCAATTTTGGAATTGCCCAACAGATTCCAAGTCCGGTTCCTCAGGTAACTGCTCGTTATCAACTCCTATATCAAACAAATATTATGCACACATAAGATGGTATGCAGATGCCAGACTGATACTATATGCCGTAAAATTAAAATACTGAACCGACTCGGTTACTGCCTCGGGTTACTTCCGTTATCATCATCATTCACTATTTATTATCCATGTGTCAAAATATACTTATACCTATTCCTGGTTATTATTCCGGTATCATACTTTGATAATACCCTTTCCATATTTATTTTCCTCAAAATAATTATATACTATATATTTCCCAAAAATATTTGCATAAAAATAATTATACTTTTCCAAAACATAATTACCATATAAAATTTCATTTCCATTTATTTCCAGATTTTATTTTCTTATTACTCTTTCTTTCTTTTTTTAAAATCTGGGCCAGTCCAAACCAATTGAACCAACCCAAATCAACCAAAGGAGCCAGCCTAGGTCAAAGCCCAGACCAAGCAGCAGGCCCGAGCCAAGCTTGGCCCAGCACCCGCGCAGCCCAAGACTCAACCCATTTGTGGAGACGGGTCAAACTCGACCTGAATCTTCAACCTGCGGGTCTGCAACTCACCTAGCGGGTGACGAAGCGGAGCGGCGAGGCAAGACACGGAGCAAGGCGCATCGGGGAAGGCGACAACGACGCGAGGAGAGGCTGGTAGCAGGACGGCGGCTTGCTGCGACGACGACGAGCAAAAGAGAAGGAGGTCGTCGGGTTCCCAGCCGTGTGCGGCGCGTAGGGCGGTGAAGGATGCACTCGAACGGCGACGACGAGGGAGGGGTGATGGTGAGGGTGGTGGTGTGTGAGGTGGCACGGGTCTCTTCCCCGTGAACAGTGACGAGGAGGAGAGGAAGAAGAAAGGTGGGGTGGTGATGAGATGGTAATGATGTGGCAGTGTCTGGTTGGGTGGTTAGTGTTTTGTTTTATTTTTCTTTTTTTTTTCTGGTTAAAGCTTGAGGTTGCACCGGTTTACAAAGAAGAAAACTGGAGCTGTGTGTGTTTGAAGAGGATGCAGGTGATGGTGTGCACTGAAAGTAGATGAAGGTACAGCTATATAGGCATGCAAAATCACTGGTGAGGCACGGGTGAGGTACTGGTTACACAGGAAAAAGCAGCTCAAAGGCGTCACAGGAGAAGGCGGTTGCAAAACTCAATTATGCACTACTGTGCAACATGTGAGGTGTGACCCGCCTGGACCAGAAAATATCCAATATACCCCCTTACCTTTGTTTCTGGTCCGTTAACTCGAGGATAAACCCAACTTTTCTGAAGATTTCTGGACCCGAAAAATCCCAACTTTGGTCCGTAAAATCCGCAGAAAAATCTCGAACGTGGGACAAGGCTCGATTTCGGAATCCGATGCACGAGTTACCATAAATTAATTACCCAAGATTAATTTTAATGGTAAATAACGGTAAAATAACTTAAACAGTCCTGGTAAAAATAAAAGATTAAATTTTTACCTGGACTGTTACATAACCTCCAATATCTTGAAAGATTAAATTGTTTATGTCAATCTGTCACTCCAAAATATTCATCCACAATTGCTGTAAATCTATAATGATGAAGAAAGGAATGACAACATACAAACAACAACATTGATGTTCTTATAGCAGAAACTAACAAAATGCTTGACCATCCACACATAAAGCATCCAGTGGTCCCGAGAAAATATACATAATATCACTACAACATTTTTTTTTTGTAGTAATCCAACCCCTATCAGCATTTAGATTTGTTTATAATTATCTTTTATAATTTTTATCTACCATTTACTTGTATTGCTTCAAGTTAATGTTTACCTTTCATTATGAAAACTTGTATAGATCATTTTTTTTTTTCGCATTATAGATAGTCTAAGGAAGATAAAATTTGGAAATCTAGCCTGGATCAAAAGTTGGAGTAAAAAAAAAATAGTGAAATTTTCAATTTTGATAATTGGCTTCAACCATCCTTTGGGTGGTGATTAGTATAAGAAAAAGTATCTAAAAAATTTAATTGGAAAATAGAAATTTAGTTTGGTTTAATATGAGAAAGTTCATTGTAATCTTACTACTTTATCAACTTCTACCATCCTGATCTTAAACCATGAGAATATTACATTCCAGTTTTTCAAAATATATATAATGAAACGCCCCGACCCGTATTTACCGTACACAGTAAACACGTGCCGGAACTGTGACGATGTAACAGCCTGGGTAAAAATTTTGGATTTTTACCGGTCTGTAAAATTCTATTTACCGTGATTTACTGTTGAATTAATCTTGGGTAATTAATTCAAGGTAAATCGGGAGTCGTTTTTCGAAACCGAAGGTTTTCCCGCGCTCGTGATTTTCCCGTGGATTTTTCGGAACTAAGTTGGTATTTTTCGGGTTTCGGAATTTCTCGAAAAATCACACCGGAAAATAACTAAGGAGGTATCGGTTATTTTCTGGTCCGGATCGGACTCGCCCGTAATG